>PITA01001098.1:79256-150476 GCA_004023965.1 Spilogale gracilis
GAGGGGCAGAGAGAGAGGGAGAGAAACAGGTTCCCCCACTAGCAGAGAGCTCTGTGTGGGACTCCTTCCCAGGACTCTGAGATCATGACCTGAGCTGAAGGAGCCTCTCAGGCATTATGTCTTTAATTTTTATGTGTAAATATTTGATCTTTAGGGAATTGATTTTTGTACAAGATGAGAAATTTTCAATTTCATCCAAGGTTTCTTTTACCCAAGTGGACAATTTCTTATCTCAGAAATGTTTCTTTTGTGTGCTTTTTTTTTATTAAAGTGTAGCTAATGTAGTGTTGTATTAGTTTTCAGATATACAATCAAGAACATTTTTTAAGTAATTTTACCTTTCCCACATTGATTTGAAATGCTGCCTTTACCATATATAATATTTTCATATATACAAGAAGTAACTTCTGGACTTTAATTTCTGTTTTATCACTTTTTTTTTTGCTTTGCTTTGCTTCTTAGCAACATCACATTATTTCAGACACTTCAGCTGTGTAGTAATTTTGAAATCTGGTAGACTAAAGTTCCCCTCTTCCCTGTTACTTCCCCCCCCCTTTTTTTTTTTTAATTTTCTTGGCTGTTCTTTGCCTTTACTCTTCCAGATGCACTTTAGAATCAATTTGTCAAATTTATTAAGTTCCCTCTAAATTCTTTTGGTATTAACTGGCATGACAGATCTGGCTTTAATGATATTTTTCATTTTGTTTTGACCTAAGTTTTATATTCTTAATTTTCCTTTAGTGTTAGGTTTAAAATTGGAGTCAATCTGTTCCCTAACCTTAATTGTCTTTTTTTTTTGTATTTCTTGTTCCATTGCTTTTTGCAAGTTTTTGACTTTTGCTTCTAACAGTGTATCAGAAATGATCTCATCTTAAACATTCAGCAGCACTAAGGTCATTTTAAAACCATCTGAGAAGACAAATACCACATGGTTTAACTTACATGTGGAATCTTTAAAAAAAAAAAGGAACAAACAAAAGCAGGAACAGACTCATAAATACAGAGAACAAACTGGTGGTTTCCAGAAGGGAGGGAGTCAGGGATAGATGAAATAGGTGAAGGGGACTAAGAAGTATAAACTTCCAGTTATACAATAAGTAAGTCACAGGATTATAACATATAGCATGGAGAATGTTAAGTTAGTAATACTGTAATAATGCAGTGTGGTGACAGATGGTAACTGCACTTACCATGGTAAGCATTTTGTAATGTATGTAACTGTCAGATCCCTACGTTGTACTCACCTGAAAGTAATATAGTATTCTATGTCAGCTGTACTTCAATTAAAAAAAAAAATCCGAGAGCCAGACTTGCAGGGCTGTGCTCTTCCTCACATGCCTTTCCTGCATGGAGCTTAGTTTTATGTCACATGTCTATCAATTATAGCTGTTCTTCTTCCCCCTGGAATCATAGATAATTATTCTCTAGTTAGGGTGGAATCTTAGATAGGTATTACTAACCATATTTGGGGAGTTTGATAATAACCTTAATCTTTAGCAGTTGGTAAGATATATGTGTTCAATAAAAACAAAAATCAGTTTCATGGTTACAGAAGAAGGAAACTTTATTTGATATATTGATTCAAAATAATAAAGGACCTAGCATTTAAATTTGTTTCAGACTCAGTATAAGTTACAGCACCAGTTAAAACATAACCAAAAAATATAATTTAGGCTACATTACAGGAAATATGGCATCCAGATTAGAAAAGGTAATACCTCCAGTCTGTGCTAATCAGTTTTATAGTTTTGTGCACCTATCCTGTGCCAGGGACTAAACCAGGCGCCAGGGTACAAAGCTGAGAGACATAGCCCACCTACAACTATGTTAATGATAGCTAGAACAAGCAAGTGATCATGGGTTTTATGAGAAGTCAAAAGAAGGCCATCCAGGACCTAGACCACAGAGGCTGGGAATAGCTTATAAGGGGAGGTGACACACAGTGCAGAGGCTTGGGAGGTGGGGCTGTAGCCCTCACTAGCTCTGGCACCTTGTACACATTCTTCAACCTCATTGTGTCTCAGTTTCTAAATGTGTAAAATGGAGATAGTAATAATACATTTTACTCTGTTGTCCGAAGCACTAACGAGATGATATTTGGGAGGCCTCTGGAACAAACTCTAGCACACCATGATGACTTAGAAAATGGCATGGAATACCATTTTGAAGTGCTAGGCGGTAGAAGTAGCACCAGCAGAGAGAGACTTCCAGCAGAAGGAAAGGTGTGTGCCAAAACTAGAGTGATGGAGCTGGGGCCGTTCTGGGATTGCAAAGTATTTAACCTGATTGGAGTGGAGGGAGTAGCTGAAGGTGAAGCTGGGAAGGGAGGCAGGGGTGAGATCTCCAGATAGGAGCTGTTGTGCCATGTTGAGGAATCTGAGAGAGGCATTGAAAGTGTTTTGGAGTCTTTGAAGGCCTAAAGTATGGGAGTGTCCAGAGCAGTTTCCCCGGTGGAAATACTGGTTTGTTACAGATTTGTGGAAGGGCTAGCAAAGTTATTTGAAGTAGCATTTCCAGATAGAGTGGTAGTGTTCAGCCCTGGCTGCATGTTGGAACCATCTGGAAAACCTTCAGCGGTCTTGTGCCCGGTTCACTCCTGACCAGTTTTATCAGCAGCTCTGGGGGTGGGACTGAGGCACTGGTATTTTTTATTGAGTCCCAGATAATTCCATTGCACAGCCACGATGGTGAATCACTGAGTTAAAGGGTAACTATGTTCGAATCAGATTTGATAAAGTTTCATATTAAACAAGTGCCAGTAGCATAAAGGAGCCAGAGTAAGGAGAAACAAATACGATACAGTGGTCAGTTGAATGACGATGGAGTTGATTATTTCTGGACTGGGTCGCTGGGATGGTAATGAACATCTACCAGGAGTCGTTCATATACCAAGAACATGAAGGAGAACGTAATTGGGTATTAGACCTTGTTGAGTGGGCGTGAGAAAGATGAAGGATTTGATTTTAAAATGTGGATATTGAGGGGAAATGACACAGGACAAATGGGCAGAGAGAGAAACTGAAAGGGAGGAGCTGATGGTACAGTTGAAAATTCAGGAGTCAGTAGATAATTGATAAGTGAGACACATGAGAAGATGGGACCTGCGGAGACACGAAGGAAATCATTTAAATAAGAATTTCCACTCAGAAAGAAGTAAAATAGGTGAGGGTGCAGATAGGTTCACAGGTCAAGGAAGAGAAGCTACAGTGTGGCCTGATTTCCTTACTGAAGGAAATAGGAGTATCTGCTGAGAATCAGGAGGTGAGCAGAGGAGATTAAGGAGTCTGGGCAAATGCCTGGAGACTCAAGGGGGCTATCTGAGAAGGAGGGGTCTCCTCCTGCTCTTAAATGCCATCTTCTCCCCTAGAGTTTCAGTTTTGAATCTCTTTCACATACTTCCTGCATAATCTCCTTTATTACATTAGATTATTAAGAAAAACATTGATAAACTGAAGTTTGTCCAGAGGGGTTAAGTAGTTGACACAGTTCAGAAAGTTACCAATTAGTTTCATTTCTGGGGTAGCACTTGACTACCTTAATTTCAAATTTAAAGTGTTGATATCACTTGAAAACACTATTTACATCCCATCGTTTTCAGTATCACTAGGTAGCATCATATTTTTTTTTAAACTACCAACTCATTTGAAAACATGTTAACTCTTAGTGTAAATATCTCCTATTGTACTCTAAATTCTAATAGATATTTTAGTTCCTATTTACTTCATACTTTTTTTTGTTCTGGGATGTCTGATAAAGACCTAACTAGATTTCTCAACTCTGATACAAACTATGGTTTGCAGTACGTATTCTCTAAATATTTTTTCCTCTAAAAACCCACTAAGTCTAGTAACTATTGTCAGAGTGAACCATTTCTTTTACAGTTTCCCTATTTAGCAGAATTAGTTGTATTTACTACAAAAAAAGCAATATTAGAATGGCTTTTCAGTAAGACTTCTTGTTTTAACTTAATTATTAAGATAACTATAAATTGGGGTGCCTGGGTGGCTCAGTTGGTTGAGCGACTGCCTTCGGTTCAGGTCATGATCCCGGGGACCCGGGATCGAGCCCTACATCAGGCTCCCTGCTCGGCGGGAAGCCTGCTTCTCCCTCTCTCACTCCCCCTGCTTGTGTTCCCTTTCTAGCTGTGTTTCTCTCTATCAAATAAATAAAATCTTTAAAAAAAAAAAAAAGATAACTATAAATTACTGGGTGCCTGGGTGGCTCAGTGGGTTAAGGCCTCTGCCTTTAGCTCGGGTCATGATTTCGGGCTCCTGGGATGGAGGCCCACATCAGGCTCTCTGCTCAGCAGGGAGCCTGCTTCCTTCTCTTTCTCTGCCTACTTCTCTGCCTACTTGAGATTTCTCTCTGTGAAATAAATAAATAAAATCTTTTAAAAAAAAGATAACTATAAATTACTGAAGCAAAACTGGGATTAGGGTCATGAAAGTATAAATAGAAGGTGACCTTGATATTGCAGAACATTAACCTAATATTTTGATGTCATTTCAGGTAACATTTCTTTTGTTGCATTTCCAGTTTCCAGCACCAACTCGCCAACAAAGATTTTACCAAAAACCTTAGGACCAATAAATGTGAATGTTGGACCCCAAATGGTAAGAAAACCATCAAATCTTGGAATTTGACATTTTGCTCAGGCCAGACCAATTTAAAGGATAATTGTACTATAAAGATGCTAGACAAAAATTCCAGTTCACTTCTTAACTCATTCACTTTTTTAAGAAGTTTTGTTTTCATCAGAATTAAACCTTGAGAAAAAGAAAGGCATTGTGCTCTTCAGTGTTTAATTTTCATTTAATTGAGTGGGGATTCTGGATATATAATATCAAGATTTTTACTTGCTGCCTATGATAGGCTTCTCTCGTTTTTAGTTTGCTTAAAATTGATTTGACATCTGTTGTTTTATGTTCTTCTCTTCTTTCTTATAAAATAACCTTTACTGCCCTAAGTTATGTACTCTCCTATAAATTGAATATGACCCAATAGTTCATCTATATCCAGAGCTATAAATCTTTAGCAATAGAAATAATAAATGAAAATGGGAAAATATTTGGGGCGCCTGGGTGGCTTAGTTGGTTAAGCGACTGCCTTCGGCTCGGGTCATGATCCCGGAGACCTGGGATAGAGTCCCACATCGGGCTCCCTGCTCGGCAGGAAGCCTGCTTCTCCCTCTCTCACTCCCCCCTGCTTATGTTCCCTCTCTAGCTGTGTTTCTCTCTGTCAAATAAATAAAATCTTAAAAAAAAAAAAAAAAGAAAATAGGAAAATATTTAACTGTTTCTCTGTAGGTATTCCTCCAGAGAAATTATGCTAGAACTTGAAGTAGATAGCACTTTTAGAACCTTATTTTTAAACAAAGTCACATGCAATTACCCGAAAAACTATACTTACTTTAATGGTCTCAGGCACCTTTAGCAAAAGCGTGTAAACGCTTGAACAGTAACTCTTCATTGTCAGTGCTTCCATGGTCTCATCTGTAGAGCAGGAATGATAAATTTTGCCCATAATGCTCAGTACTGTGGTCTCTGTTAAATGCAAAATTATTTAGGCAAAAAAATGTATCTTAACCTACTTAGTGGCCTCAGCAAATCTTTAAGATTTTAAGACATTCAAGACATTTTTCTTGATCACTTGAGGACTCTTAATTACCTACAGAATTCAAGCTAAAGATCTTGCACAATGTACTCTAACTATGTGAAGAATGTAGTCTAGCTCCAAACCTCATGCAGACTTAAGCTCAGGTAAGTGTCCCCATTTCCAGGTAGTTCAGGGTATATTTCAAACATTTACTAAGCTTTTGCTTCTCACCAGCCACTGAAGTAGGTATAAATGAAGTAAGGCACCTGACTTTAAAGTCTGTATTTTACAATGTGATTTATATAAACACCAAAATTAAACATCCCCGAACTCTTAGAATTTCTCCCTCACAGTCCTCTGTTTCAAAAGACTCTTTCCTGTCAGTATTTTAGGGATACTGTTATGGATCAAATTCTTTTGGAACCAGTTTTTCTTTCCGTTGTCAATTTGAGCTACCATACATGTAATTACTGTTTTGCCTCAGTTCTGACGATGATAAGTAGTCTTGCATACTACTTACCTCATTACTACAAACCTCAGAAACAGCAAAAGAAAGGTCAGAAGAAGGAAAGGAAATTTGGGGCTCTTCTTTAAACCAGGCCTTAGTTTGTATCCCTTAATACCAAGGTACTTTTTACAGTTCTCAATTCTTGGACAGAAATGAGAGCTTTCTTTTTGACTTCCTAATTGTTGTAGAATCCCAGTTAGAGCCGTTTCTCTCTTCTCTTGTTTATTTCTTATGACTATTGTCCCCTTACCTTCACTGTCTCATCTGTGATTTAAACACTTTTTTTTAAGTTGGAAAACCCTTGAGTAAAACTTACTTTTTCTTTTTTAAAACCTGCTTCTCTCCATTGTCTTTCTCTGTTTGCCCTATAAATTACCTATGTCTCAATGGTAGATAGAAATTTTAAAAAGTCCCAAGAAAAAGGTTGTTTTCTTTGTTTATAGAGATTAGTGTAATAATAATTATTTTAGTTTGACATACTTGCCCTTTACTTAAAGGTATCTTGTTATATAATCTCATAACCATCTTTATTTTAACATGGTTAAAAAATACCTGTTTCTTATAGTGAAAACTAAAATTTTGTGAAATAATAATATCCTTTAATACTCTATATAGATTCTTTTTCTCTTCAGAATATAGGTGCTCTCTTGGTCTCTCTCTCTCTCTCTCTCTCTCTCTCTCTCTCTCTCTCTCTCTTTCTTTAATTGCAACTGCCTTCGGCTCGGGTCATGATCCCGGAGACCTGGGATTGAGCCCCACATCTGGCTCCCTGCTCCACGGGAAGCCTGCTTCTCCCTCTCTCACTCCCCCTGCTTGTGTTCCCCTCTCTAGCTGTGTTTCTCTCTGTCAAATAAATAAATAAAATCTTAAAAAAAAAAAAAAGAGCTATAATTGAAGTGTCATTGACACAAAATGTTACATTAGTTTCAGGTAATCAGCATAGCAATTAGACAATGCTCTACTTTATGCTGTTCACCACCAGTGTAGTTACCATACAAGGCTGTAACAATCTCTTGGCTATTCTTACTGTAGATGGCAGTAGTATGTAAGATATGTTGATTGAAGGCAGAAGATCTTCAGAATGAGTGAGGTTCAATTGCTATATGATTTTTATAACCCAGCTGTAATCCATTGTCAAAAAACTGCATGATTACATTTAAATTAAGGATTTCTTTAGGGTGGGGAAGGTAGGTGCTGGAATGGAAAATAAATGTTTATTTTCCTTATTAGATCAACTGAATATAGGAAGTAATTACCTCTAATTACCTCTAATTTCAATTTGGGATTTCAAAATTAAGGTTTAGTTTTACAAAACACATCTGACTCATCACCTATATAATTTTCCTGTATTCAGTGGTTGATCAAGTTCAGTTGGCTTTTTTTAAATTTTGTTTCTTACGTTCATTGTCATTGTGCCAATTTAGGAACTTATTGTTTCTCACACTAACTTCTAACTTGTCTTTTTAGTTCAAGTATATCATCCCTCCAGTTTGTTCATTTAGGAAATGTTTATTGAGGATTTCTGCTGTTATGGGCATGCCAGGCACTAGGCTAAGGGAAAAGAAAAGAATTTTGCTAATCACTGTCAGATCAGCAAAGAATATTAGCTGACATTTTGACATTGAGGAAGAAACATAGCAGAACATAACAATTCATTTCATTTCCAAAGCCTTTCTCAGTAATGATAGCCAGTTTCTTCCTATGTCCTGTTTCCCTTCCTCCTCTCTTCATCTTTTTTTTTTCCTACAAAGCCCTTTGAATTAGGTAAACTGAGCTTGTAGGCTACTAATAACAGATACAGAAAAAGAACTCAGTAATAATATTATACAAATAATGTAGTCTATCTCAAGGGTGAGTCTGGATGATTAGAATTGTTTTGTGGAGACTCCGGCTCTAGAAATAGAGTAGACCAGAGACTGATCAAATACTCAAATTTTCCTTCTTCAGCTTTGCACTTAAGGTCAGCATGTTATAGGAGATATGAACTTGTGATGTAGTGATTTGTGAGAACTCTATGTCCTTTATCTTGCATTTTTTTACTGGATTCCATGCAGTCCTTTCTGGCCTATTAATGAACAGAGAAGCCACTTTTCTCATTTTAAGAGCTGGGTCTTCTGTCTCAGTTCATCAGATATTTATTGTGCCTTTCCTGTGAATGTCTCCTAGCACTGTGCTAGGGTTCACAAACATTTGCTCTACCCTTAAAGATTTTACACTGAAATGGAGGTGTGGAGGTGGAGTGGGGTGTGTAGAAGGGTAGATACAAACCTGTTGTCCACTGTTCATAGTTTCTCATGAGATAAGCTTCTGAATTCCTCATGTAATAGTCCCTGGAATATTGTAGAGAATCAGAATTCTCCAGACATCTTTCAGTATTTGTTGTCATTTGTTTTTATTTTTTAACTATAGAATTAACTTATTAAAATTATTTCCTTGGCATTTGTATATAGTAACATCTCCCTAGCTCCAAATTGGCAAAATACCATACACAACTGAGGTAACTAACATTCTTAAATATTTGATAAATGAATAAATGTTGATGAGACTTTAATAACCATGGCTGAACTAAGGTTGAAATGCAGTTGAATCCTTCCCATTGTTTTTTATGGAGCAAATTAGCAACTAACTTAATGACTAGAATTAGACCCTCCCTGCAGAAACAGGTTTCATTTGATTAGGGCTATGAAAATTAGTATTTTGACCTACATCAGGCAGTAGAAGTGAACTATATCTTTTAAGATCTGTCATTTAAAAATTGTGTGTAGCCCACATAGATGCTTTTCTTTCTTAATTGTTACTTAAACAAAACCTTACTGTTATGGAAGTTTTCAAAAGTATACAAAAATAGAATCTCTTCCCTTTAGGAGATCTGAAGATCTGGAGTTGCCCAGGTGAGGGCGGTCTTGTGACTCAGGGTTGGAAAGAAAAAAAAAGAGAGAATACCTGTGTGCCCAGCAGCTCGTTCTTCAGCAGTTCCCAGTGTGGGGGCCAATATTGTTGCATTAATACCCCCACTCACTAGAGCATGCCCTTATCTTCCTGACAAAAGTACCTATAAAGATATTAGTAGAATGCTAAATTGCTTTTTGTACTAATTATTATAAACATTTTTGGAAAAAAAATAGTCTGTTTACTAGTGAAGTCCTGGGCAGTAATTTGGTGGCACCCATCAGGAAACTTAGGAAATAGATACTAAGGCCAAGATAATTGTACAGAAATGTTCATCACAGCATGGCTTATAATATTGGATAATTGAATATACATATATATTCAACAGTAGAGGATAATAAATCCACATGATGAAATGTTTCACTGTCTTAAAATGTCTTTGAAGACTATTTAATGATATGAGGAAATGCTCTTGGAAAAAGATAAAATTGCATCTGTTATAATAATCCAAATTGTATGATGCCTTTGTGTATATTTTGGGCATGAAGATCTGGTTTACTCTTGCCCTAGTTTGAATACATCAGGTTCAACTGCAGTCAGGTTCTATAATTTCAAAGAAAGCTTTCTGTTTTTTTATTTTTAAAACATTTTTAGTTGCTACCTTAATCCTTCTAAATTGTCACTTGCTGAGACTATATTGTGACCTCATGGCAGTATTCGATTACTTATGCTTTCAGATCCTAGAATACAAGTGAATGAAAGTTTATGTTTTAGGTGATTGATATTAAGTGCACTTTAGGTAGTAAGGTTTCCTCCTTAATATTTTCTGCCTGTATGCATTTCTTATGAACTAAGAATGTTATTTTCTGTGTCCTAACTTTATAGATTATAAGCACACCACAGAGACTAACCAGTTCAGGAAGTGTTCTGATTGGGAGTCCATATACCGCTGCGCCAGCAATGGTTACTCAGACACACATAGCAGAAGCTACTGGCTGGGTCCCAGGGTAAGAGTCTTATTGCAAGTTACCATTTTTAAAACTTTTTCTGAAGCTATGATCTTTTCCTCTCACTATGTTGTCTTTCATTCTTGTTTTATGTTAGCCTAGTTCTTAAAAACTAATGTGTTGCCTTAAACCACCTACTTTATTTCACTTTATGTTTTAGATATAAATCATTTATGGAGCAACCATTTTTAAATAGAGAAAAACAAAACAGTAATTTGTACTAGAATCTTCTGACTTTTCAACTCTGAAAAAGGACTGCTTTTTATGATTATGACATTTAACTGCTTTGGAGATGGAAATTCTATATTTTGTATTGTTTTAACAAACTTAAGAAAAGAGTTACATATTAAATGTTGGCCATACTCAGAATTTCCCATGTGAATTTTTGTTTCCTTAAACACCAGAAAGAGAACTAGGAAAAGAGGCCAAAAATATTAAAAATTGTACTGAGTTTTTCTCTTGATCCTTTTGAAACACTGGACAATCAAATCAGTATCCCTTGTGCTACTCATTTACCAGTTTTAGTATCAAACTTTCACATGTTTCACTGCTGCCTGTAAAGTACCCTTACCCAGCCTTTCTCTGCTCCTTATCACTTGAGCCTTTCATCTTTCCACAAGAGAAAAATCGTAAGATAAAGGATTCAAAACCTCATTTGTTCACCTGAGAAGTCATTTCCATGGTGGCAGACTGTACTAGTAGTTCTGTCTTTGACTTATAATTGCGAGTTCTAGCAAGCAGACAGTAAATCTTGGTTGTGCAAGAGCTTTCTTGTTTCCAGGATGTTAAATGAATTAATGAAATAATCCCGGCAAAGTGTTTCAAGCCATATACATGTTGATGTGTATATGCACACGCACTCACACACATTAGAGACAGAAGAGTTTCATATGTATACGTATTATTTCACTATCTAAGGAGATGAAATGACACATCACCTGTAATTCCATGGCTTTATTCAGTCCTTATCGCATGTAGGATCCGAAAGTTACCTTGGGTTTCTGCATAGCCTTGAGAGATTATTAAGTGAAAGCCAAACCCATGCCACTCGTGTTGGCCTGCTTTGGAGATGACCAGGGTTTAGATATTTTCAGCCCCAGCTGTGCTTTATATTGGGGGTGGAATGATTGCTCAGTCATTCCATAGTGACTAATACTTTTCTCTGCTTTCTCCTTTCTAAGTCTACAATATTTTCCTCCTGTTTTCTTTGAGTTCATTTCAAACTGTGTTGTTATATTGTGATCTTTTTGATCCTGTGGTAAAATTTATTATGTTGTGATTCCTTGGTCCTGTGGTAAAACATATCTTTTCTATTTGTTAGAGTTTGTGTTTGGATATATATTTGCCGTGGAATTAGCCAGGTTACAATAAATTATTTGTGAAATAAAATTGTGTTTAAATACCTATTCTTTTTATGCTATCTTTTTTTTTTCTTTTTAGTGATAGAAAACGAGCTAGAGAATTTATAGATTCTGATTTTTCAGAAAGGTGAGTATAAGTGTTAAGTATTTTGTTTGGGAGATGTTACTGTATAGAGAGGAGTTTTCTGTCCAGACTATTGTAGTTTAATTAGAGCTGTTTTTCTTTACATAACTTTAACTTCATTGACTTTCTGTCTTTATTTCATGCCTTGCTGAGTGTTCTGCTTCACTTACCATTACATATATTCATTATATTTGCATGAGTAGATTGGCTGTTTGTAGTGTGAAGATGAAGTGTTCTGCCACAGTGAATACACCACATTACCTCAATATGCCCATACTTTTTAAAAACAAGTTTTATTGAACATACTTAAAGATTATAAGTTCTCACTTAGAATCTTAACTAATATGTCGAATACAATATAACCTTTCTTTAGACTATTAGGACAGTGCTTCCCAGTGTGCGTCAGAATCATCTGTGGAGTGTTGAAACAGTATGAGTGTCTACCAAGTCAGAAGCTCCAGAGTTAAAAATGATCAATGTAGGGTCGTTATTTGAACTTAAAGATCAGTGTGCCATGTAAGCCACTATGTGAGGTACCATGTTAATGTTGCACTGTTTTTTGTTGGTTTTTTTTTTTTTTTAAGATTTTATTTATTTATTTGACAGAGCGAAACACAGCCAGAGAGGGAACGCAAGCAGGGCGAGTGAGAGAGGGAGAAGCAGGCTTCCCACCCAGCAGGGACCCCGATGCCAGGCTCGATCCTGGAACTCCAGGATCATGACCTGAGCCGAAGGCAGTCGCCTAACCAACTGAGCCACCCAGGTGCCCCCTGCACTATGTTTTTTAAAGATGCGTTTATTTGAGAGAGAGCGAGCATGTGTACACACATTGAAGGGAGGAGCAGACTTTGCATTGAGAGCAGAGCCCGTTGCAGGGCTCAATCTCATGACCCCAAGATCATGACCTGAGCCTGAGTCAGACACTTAACTGACTGAGCCACCCAGACGTCCCAAAGTTGTTATTATTTCAAATAAAACTTTGCCAGCTATACTTTTTGAATTTTATTTTTGATTCTAAGATTTTTTTAAACTCCTTTTTCCAAAGGTGTTTGTGGGTTTGTGGGGTTTTTTTAAAGATTTTATTTATTTATTTGACACAGAGAGAGATCACAAGTAGGCAGAGAGGCAGGCAGAGGGAAAGGAGGAAGCAGGCTCCATGCCGAGCAGAGAGCCTGACGCGGGCCTCAATCCCAGGACCCTGAGATCATGACCCGAGCTGAAGGCAGAGGGCTTAACCCACTGAGCCACCCAGGCGCCCTCCAAAGGTGTTTTAATCTCCTTTCTTTTGTTAGGTTATCTGCTCTCAGTATAATAAATAGTTTTCTGTCCTTTCTATTTTCTAGTTTGCTACCTCTGATTTGCTGTGCACTGAGAAACTAGATGACCAAATGTGTTAGAATTCAGCCTGAAATAAAAATGAAAAGACTCTGACCTTGAGGCTATGTATTAAAATATGTGTGTTTTCTTGCATATGCACCGGCTGAACTTTAATTCCTTTATGGCATCTCTTGCTTGCTTCTTGGTTCGTAACTGTTTAGAACAGATAAAATTGTGTCTGAGGAACTGCTGTATCATAAAGAGATACAGAGTGAAGTATTCTTTTCTCTCTAATGGAAACTCCTCTTTCCGAATCCTACTGGTCTTTTTTTGTATTTATCCTCAGAAAGGGCAGCAGTACAAGTTCGTACAAATGTATTTAGCAATGTTTAAGGCCTTAAAATGGCACTATTCATTAGTTATAATTGGTGGCACTTAACGTACTGCAGACAGTATGAAAAACAAGATTCTCTTTACACTCGCTTCATAAGAGAGACCTCTAAACTCTAAAGATCACATCCAGAAAGTGCCAGATTAAATTTGTTATAATAAGTGTTGATTCAGCTTTCCATTTTTGCATATGATCCAGTGACTTTTTTTTTCTAGTGATTTTTATTCTTTTTATTTTTTCAAAATAACTTTACTATAATGAATCCCACTCCCCACCCCCACAGTGAGGTCACAAAAATTACTACATGTGATTTTCTTTTTGGTGTTGTTGGGTTTTTTTCTATAATGTTTCTTTTCTTTCAAATGCATTGTGTTTTTCTATAATGCCTTGAAATGTCTTTGTTTCCCTTCTCCCAGTGTTGAGGGTTCAGTAAGCTACCTCTCAAACATAGACTGATCTTTATCTCTTCAGTGTCTTATATGTTGATTTAGTATCATATGGAAGTATTTGCATTCATCTTCAGGGATTTATACATCAATATATTGATATATTTATAACTTGTATAAGTTATAACTGACTTATACATCAATATATATGAAGCTTTTTATCCTCGTCTTACCACCTGACAGTACAACTTTAAGTGTGTCTTACACAGCTGTTCCTTTGTCAAGATCATTTGTGAGAGCAAGTCAGTTTCTGAAGAATTTTGTTTGATGGGTGAAAGATCGGTTGAGGGATTCTCATGAGTTTTTTCCCCCTGTATTCTGATCCACTGGACTTCTTTTCAAAGAGCTTGTAGAAGAAGGTATGAAAACCCCCTTTTTGGTCTTGTCTGGAGTTTTAATCCTGAAAGATGTTTATTCACTTTCTCTTTCCTCCTTTGAACGGAATCTGATGGTGTCTTCTACATGCATTTCTTCCAAATAGATCTGACTTTCCTTTTGGGTCCTCTACCAAGAGAAGAAGATCCTGGGTGCCCCAGAGGCAGTGATGGCAGTCTGGGGCTGGGGGTGGTTTTCTCTGTTCTTATCTTACGTGGTAAGCTGTAGCTCAGTGGGGTTATATTCTTCCTTTATGCCCATGGAATCTTAATGTCTTTCTGTTGATGGAAAGTTAAAACTCCACTTATTTAAAATAAACTAATAATTTAATAATTAACTAATAATGTAACCAACTAATAATTTATAATTAATATAATTTATACTAAGCTAATAATCAAACTCTATATAGTTAATACCTTTATGGCTTCATTGATGTTTAGGAAATTGTTCATTCGGCAAACATTTTGAATATCTATTAACTGTTACGTTATAAGTATTGAAGAGAATAATAAACAAGATAGATAAGTCTGCCCTTAGAAGAGCTTCTAATATGTGGGGGGAGGGTAATAAATAAGATTATTTTTTAGATTATGATAGATAAGAAAATAAAAAGGTGATGGCCTTTCCTAGAGAAGGCCTCCGCAAGAAGGTGATACTTGAAAGCAAAGAAGTCAGGCATGTAAATAGCTTAGGTGAGGTGGAGGAGCCAGGGATTCTGGGCAGAGGGAACAGCAGATGTAAAGCTTCGAAATGAGGAACCATGTTGATGTATTTGGGGAGGTACAGTGGCCAGGAGGTAGTGAGAAAGGCAAAGAGTAAGATGAGGGTGGAGAGGTAGGTAGGTGTTAGGTCATGATGAAAGGCCTTGTATATCCTGGTAGGGAGTTTGGTTTCTTTTCTTTTTTTAAGATTTCATTTATTTGTTTGACACACAGAGAGAGAGGGAGAAAGTAGCAGAGGGAGAGGGAAAAGCAGACTCCCTGCTGAGTGGGGAGCACCATGTGGGGTTCGATTCCAGGACCCTGGGATCATGACCTGAACTGAAGGCAGATGCCCAACTGACTGAGCCACATAGGTGCCCTCTAAGGAAGATTTTAAGCAGGGCAATGGCATGATCACACCGACTGCTGAGATTTAGGCATGATCACACCGACTGCTGAGATTTAGGATTACATGAAAAATAACAACCTTGCTTCATCCCTGGCTTTTAAAAAGTTCATAAATATGGAGTTAAGCTTTTTATTTACTTTAAACCATCCTCCAATTCTTAGCTTAAGTGTAAAACCCCATACACAACATATTTCTTTCAAAATAACTCATGCACTCCCATTTTTAGCAATTCTCATTTACCTTTGTCACCTAACTTGTACTAATTATATAAATTTATGTCTGGTTAGCCATTTGTTTCTAAATATCCCAGATTCGAAGGGCAAATCTGCATAGAGTGGGCTTTATGTGAAAATAAATGTAGCACACAGGAATTGGTAGATTCTTTTAAGAAATGAAATTACTTGGGTTACCTGGGTGGCTTAGTCATTTGAGCATCTAGTTCTTGGTTTTGGCTCGTGTCATGATCTCAAGGTCGTGGGATTGAATCCCATTTGGGGCTCCACACTTAGTGCAGAGTCTGCTTCAGATTCTTTCTTCTTCCTTCCCACTCATACTCTCTAAAATAAATAAATAAAATATTTTTTTTTCATGAAATTATTTATGGAGTATCTGGATGACTCAGTTAAGCCTCTGCCTTCGGCTCAGGTCACAATCCCGGAGTCCTGGGATAGAGCCCCGCATGAGGCTCCCTGCTCAGTGGGGAGTCTGCTTCTCCCTCTTCCTTTCCCCCCCCTCACCCCCTATTCAGGCTGGCTCACTCTCTTTTTTTAATATTTTATTTATTTATTTGAGAGAGAGAGTACAAGCTGGGAGAAAGGCAAAGGGAGAGGGAGAAGCAGACTCCCTGCTCAGCAGGAAGCCTGATGTGGGCCTCAGTCCCAGGACCTGGGATTGTGACCTGAGCTGAAGGCAGATGCTTAACCAGCTGAACCATGCAGGAACCCCTCTCACACACACACACTCTCTCTCTCAAATAAATAAATAAAATCTTTAAAAAAAAGAAAGGTCACCATAATGGCTCTGTGGAAAGATTGGAATGCCTCTAGACAGCACAAAGAACCCTTACGAGGCTCTAGTTCTATTCTGAGAGTGATTATGAGGGCCAGAACTAGAGCAGTGGGAACACAGAGAAGTTGAAAGACCTCAATGTGAGAAAGGATTCCACCAAAATCCTTGAGGAGAACACAGACAGCAACCTCTTTGACCTCAGCTGCAGCAACTTCTTCCTAGAAACATTGCTAAAGGCAAGGGAAGCAAGGGAAAAAAATGAACTATTGGGACTTCATCAAGATCAAAAGTTTTTGCACAGCCAAGGAAACAGTCAACAAAAACAAAAGGCAACTAACAGAATGGGAGAAGATATTTGCAAGATCTATAAAGAACTTATCAAACTCAACACCCAAAGAACAGATAATCCAATCAAGACATGGGCAGAAGACATGAACAGACATTTCTGCAAAGAAGACATCCAAATGGCCAACAGACACATGAAAAAGTTCTCAACATCACTCAGCATCAGGAAAATACAAATCAAAACCACAGTGAGATACCACCTCAGACCAGTCAGAATGGCTAAAATTAACTAATCAGGAAGCGACCGATGTTGATGAGGATGTGGGGAAAGGGGAACCTTCCTACACTGTTGGTGGGAATGCAGGCTGGTGCAGCCACTCCGGAAGACAGTATGGAGATTCCTCAAAAAGTTGAAAATAGAACTACCCGATGACCCAGCAATCGCACTACTGGGTATTTGCCCTAAATATATATAAATATAGTGATCCAAAGGGGCACATGCACCCTAATGTTTATAGCAGCAATGTCCACAATAGCCAAACTACGGAAAAAACTTAGATGTCCATCAACATATAAATGGATAAAGAAGATGTGATGCGCACATGTGTGTGCGTGACACACACAGAGGAATACTATGCAGCCATCAAAAAGAATGAAATCCTATTTGCAACGACATGGATGGAACTGGAGGGTATTATGCTGAGTGAAATAAGTCAGTCAGAGAAAGACAATTATCATATGCTCTCTCTGATACGAGGAATTTTAGAGGCAGAGCTGGCGGGGGCAGGGGGTTCTTGGGGGTCAGGAGGGGAAAAAAATGAAACAGGATGGGACCGGAGAGGGAGATAAACCATAAGAGACTCTTAATCTCAGGAAACAAACTGAGGGTTGCTGAGGGGTAGAGGTGGAGGGATAAGGTGCCTGGGTTATAGGGGTAGAAAAAAGCTATTTAGGACTTAGATTAGATTAGATTACAATGAATCAGATTGATTTGATGGAAAGCATGTTGGAAGAACAGAGGTTGAATCTTGTTTCTGGCTTCAGTGATTGGGTAGATGGTCCCATCAATCATGTAGATGAAAAGTGCAGTAGGATCCAGGGTTAGGGATTTTACAGGTTGAGTTCTCCTCTGTATTAAGATGGTATTGTGAAGTATACAGACCCCTTCCTGAGAAGGTTGGACTGAGTATAGGAAACTGAGACTAAGGGCTAAACCAAAATAAGTAATCAAGTGTAGGCTCAAACCATTCTTTTCTCTCTCCTTTTTTTTTTTTTAACTCTTTATTTTAGAGAATTTAAAGTACAAAAGTAGATGACTCGTATCCTGAACGTCTTACATGCATGTCTCAGAACATCAGCAATAATCAGTCTGTGGCATATCTTACTTTGTATATACTCCCTCCCATATTATTGTAAAGTAAATATTTTCATCATTAATCTCTCTGTACTTAAATCTGAAAAGACTCCTTTTTATTTATTTTTTATTTTTTTTATTTTTTTTTTTTTAGATTTTATTTATTTTGACAGAGAGAAACACAGCCAGAGAGGGAACACAAGCAGGGGGAGTGAGAGAGGGAGAAGCAGGCTTCCCGCCGAGCAGGGAGCCCGATGTGGGGCTCGATCCCAGGTCTCCGGGATCATGACCTGAGCCGAAGGCAGTCGCTTAACCAACTGAGCCACCCAGGCGCCGCCAAAAGACTCCTTTTTAAACATATCTACAGCATCATTATTATACCTGGGAAAATTAACAATAATTCCTTAGTATCAAATATGTAGTAAGTCCTCAGATTTCTAGTTGTTTGAAATGTCGTGTTTTGTTTGCTTTTTTTAAAAAGTAAGATTCAGGGTGCCTGGTGGCTCAGTTGGTTAAGCAACTACTGTCAGCTCAGGTCATAATCCTGGAGTCCCAGGATTGAGTCCCACATCAGGCTCCCTGCTTGGTGGGGGGTCTGCTTCTCCCTCTGACTTCTCCCCTCTCATGCTCGCTTCCTCTCTCTCAAATAAATAAAATCTTTTTTAAAAATTAAAAAATAAGGGGCGCCTGGGTGGCTCAGTTGGTTAAGCGACTGCCTTCGGCTCAGGTCATGATCCCGGAGACCTGGGATCGAGTCCCACGTCGGGCTCCCTGCTCGGCGGGAGGCCTGCTTCTCTCTCTCTCACTCCCCCTGCTTGTGTTCCCTCTCTGGCTGTGTTTCTCTCTGTCAAATAAATAAAATCTTAAAAAAAAAAAAAAAAAAAAAAAAAAAATTAAAAAATAAGATTCAGATACAGAAAAGTCACCAGAAAGCAAATATATGACTAGTAGATTACTTTAGGGCAAACAGTCTTGTAACCATCACCAGATCAAGAAGTAGAACCCCCCCAGCAAAACAAACAAACAAACAAAAAAGTAGAACCCAGAGGCCCCTTCATGTGTCCCATCTTAATCACTATACTCTCTCTGTCCTATAAATATTATCCTGATTTTTAGAGTAATCACTTCCTTGAAGATTTAGATATTTTCATTACCTAAATGTGCATCCTTTCACACATTTTCACACATCTTCTCTGTTAAAAAAAAAAAGTTGATATCTCTCTTATATATAGATCTCCCTTCTGTCCCATTATTTTCCTCATATTTTAATTGTTGAAACTAGGCTATTTGACATATGCAGTTTCTAACAATCTAGATTTGATTGATTTCATACTCATGTGCATCCATTTTTTTATAGTCATACTTTAACCATAGTGTTGGAGCATATACCCACTGTAGTACACTATACTCTTTCTTGCTGTTAAAAAATCTGGTACTCTTTTTCTAGATGCATAAAGGATTCTTTTCTCTTTGAAATTTGGAATTTTACTAGAATGTTTTGGTATGAGTCATTCTAGGTTGGAATTATCTTTTCTTCCTTTATTTCTGAACATATTCTTGAATTTAGCATTTAGTATTTATTCTGTTCTTTTGCTTTGATTTTCTTCTTTAGATACTCTTATATTGCCTGTAGATACTTTGCCTTCCTCCAGTATTTACCAGTTTTCTCTTGAATATCAATTGTGGGAGTCCTACAGACTAGATTATTGCAGTCTTACTGTGGTCCTTGCACTCCTCTGGTATTGAAGAGGGTAAAACTCCTTGTTTCAACTGATGCTCTCAAATTGACCTGTTGCGCTTTGCAAGTAAATTCTTGATGGCTCTTCTGGGATTATCCTGTTCTGAGTTCCATTAGGTGCAGACCCATTGAGGATTTCTTTGTTGAGCAGGTTTTTTGGGTATTGGCAGTTTGTATTCTAGGGCTTGTTGAAGATACCTTGTCATCTAGTTTGTTGTAAATGTTGTCAAAAGAGTTTTGGTTTTGCTATCTAGTTGCTCTGTTTTTATGTGGGGATTTGGAAAGTTTGAAAACTGTGCTGCTATTGCTATTTTCCCAGGCTCCCCCATAGTGTGTGTGTGTGTGTGTGTGTGTGTGTGTGTGTGTGTGTGTTTATAGTTTATTTGAATCAGGATTTAAATAAATTTATATGTCTTACAAAATCTGTAGATTCCCCTTCTGTTAATATTTTCCCTCTTCTCTCTCTTTCTCCCTCCCTCCCTCCTTTTATTCCCTTACAGTTTTATATTTGAATAAACGACATTATGTAACCTAAAGGAAAAGCCTAAAGAATTTGCTTATTGAATCCCTGTAGTATAGTTTAACATGTTCTTCTGTCCTTGCTATTTCCTTTAAAGTGGTAATTGGATCTGGAGTCTTGATTAGATTCCAGTTTCAAAATACAGTTATATGTTAAAAACAAACACTGAATAGAACAGCTCAAGGAGAGAAAACAGTACAGAAACAGAAGCACTGGAGTGAAAATTTCAAGTTGAAAAGTTGACTTTGGGGGCACCTGGGTAGCTCGGTCAGTTCAGCATCCAATTCTTGATCTCAGCTCAGGTCTTGATCTCAGGGTGGTGAGTTAAGCCGCACACTGGGTTTCACGCTGGCCATCGAGCCTACTTAAGGGAGGGAGCGAGGGAGGAAGGGGAAGAAAGGAAGAAAGAGGGGCTGGGGATTGAGGCACAACTGTCAGTGGGTGCAGGGTTTCTCTTTAGGGTGAAGAAATTAGATTGTGGTGATGGTTGCTGCTGAATTATTTAAAAATAGAGCTTCCTTTAAAAAGGAAGGTAGGTTTAAAAACAAAGAAGGGTACCTAATTCTCTAAGACTGCTAGGAAGAAGGCTGGTGTGGTTACACATACTGATGAGTTTGTTAGTGACCTGTCCCATAAGCTCACTTAAAGTGAGACTTACATATTCAACTATATATTGAATATATCCATTGGGCTATTCTACTGACATGTCAAATTCAGTAGCATTGCTGACCAAAAGAAATGTAATGCAAGCCACATGTAATTTTTAATTTTCTAATAGCCAGTTTCAAAAATAAAAACAAATGTGAAATTAATTTTAAGAGATTGTATTTTTAACTAATCTCCACACCCAGAATGGGGCTCAGACTCACAGCGCAAGATCAAGAGTCGCATGCTCTACCAGCTAAGCCAGCCAGGCACCCCTGAAATTAATTTTTATATCTCTTATATAATCTGATGTATCTGAAACATCATATTTCAACATGTAACTAATGTTTAAAAAATCCATGAGATAGTTAACATTCATTTCTTGTACAAGTCTTTGAAATTCAGTGAATTCATCTCAATTCAGGCTTCCCAGATTTCTTGGGCTCCATAGCTTCATGTGGATTATATTGGATCATGCAAATGACACTTAAAATGGAACTCATGAATTTGTTCCTGTCTCCTTGAGCTCAGTAAATGATCCCTCTTTCTAAGAGCCATTCACTTATTTCCCTCTCTCTTAACATCCATATCACTCAGTCACTTAGTAAAGATAAAAGTAAATTTTAAATATGAAAATAAAATAAGATGAAATAAAAATTTTCATCTTTAAAATTTACACAAATCCCTCTCTTCTTATTCAGCTCTACTTATCTACTTGCCCCAATTTCAGGAGTCGCTGTTTCTTCCCTAGGGTTGCCTCTCTCCTGGTCTCTGCTTTTGCCCCTCGTAAATGCATCTTCTACTTTGCAGCCAAAATCTCTGCCTAATTCACAATCTTACCATGTTACTCCCTCACTTACTACCTTTTTATATACCATGGTTTCCCAGTATTTCAGTAGCAGTAGTAGTAGTAGTCATCTGTGACCACAAGTGATTCTTTGGGAATGTGGGAAAAAGAAAGTAGATGTCTGCCTTTCCCTTATTCTTTTTAAAAGTACATTTAGTCCATTTCTTAATGTACATGACATAGTAGAATGTGTAAATAATTAATAAATGAATATAATTATACTAAGGGAATATGATAAAGTAGGCCTGGCCCTTTATCTCCCTTTCTGCTTCATCTTTTGCCTTGCACTTTATATTCTGGTAATACTGCACCGTTTGTTTCTAAGTCTCTGAACATTTATCATCTGTTTCACTCTCCCGTGTGTGTGCTGCTACAGCTTCTGGTTGTCCTCCCTGACTTCCTTCACTTGACAGTTCTCTTTGGGTGGTGGCAGTGGTAAAAACACATAATATGAGATTTACCCCCCAAAACTTTTTAAGTGTATGTTATCGTTAACCACAGGCACTATGTTGTACAGCAGATCTCAAGAACTTGCTCATCTTGCATAACTGAAACTGTACTGAACCTGTTGAACAATTCCCTATTGTCCCTTTCCCTCCAGCCCCTGGCAAGCATCATTCTCCTCTTCTATGTGATTAACTGTTTTGGACACCTTATATAAGTGAAATATGCATTATTTGTCCTTTTGTGATTGGCTTAGTATAATGTCCTCCAACTTCATTCATGTTGAATATGGCAGGATTTCATTCTCTTAGGGCCAAATAATAGTCCACTGTATGTATATGCCACATTTTTTTATCCTTTTATCTACCTATGGATATTTAGGTTAGTTCCATGTCTTGGCTATTGTGAATAACGCTGCTGTGAACACAAGAGTGCAGATACTTCTTTGAGATCCTGATTTCAGTTCTTTTGGATATATACCCAGAAATGGGATCACTGGACTATATGGAAATTCTGTTTTAAATATTTTGAGGACCTCCATATTTTTTTCATAGTGACTATACTGTTTTCCATTCCTAACCAACAGTGTACCAGGGTTCTAATTTCTCCACATTTTCACCAGTGCTTATCTTTTTTGTGTTGTTTTTTAATAGCCATCCTAACAGATGTGACATGATACCTCATTGTGGTTTTGATTTGCATTTCTCTAATGATTAGTGCTGTTGAACACCTTTTCATGTACCTGTTGGCCATTTGTTTGTTTTCTTTGGAGAAATTTATTTCCGTGACTTTTGCCTATTTTTAGTTGGGTCATTTTTTGTTAATGAGTTGTTGGAGTTTCTTAGCTATTTTGGCTATTAACCCCCTTTGAGATAAAGGGTTTGTAAATATTTTCTTCCATTCCATATGTTGCCTTTTCATTTTGTGGATTGTTTTCACTTGGCTCATATTCCAGCAGATCTTTCTCCTCTAGGTTAGATAAGATGTCCCTCTTCCCAGTTCCCATGAATTTGTTAATAACTCTGACTTGGCATTTATCTTATTATAGTGGAATTATATGTCCTTATAGCTCTGATTTGTCTCTGCCACCCCCTCACCAACAAGACTCATACTGAGGAGAATGATTTTGCCTCAGTTGTCATTTTTGTACTCTACTCCCTACTACAGTTCTTAGTGTCTCGTTGGCACTCAGAAATTAGTAGAACTAAATTGAACCCCTGAAAATGTAGTAAGTTATCAGAGTTTAGGACTAAGCATTAACCCAAGTTAAAATAAGTAAAGAATTAGATCTTTTATTAATACCAATGACCTCTGTTTGAAATTTGAGTAGATACAAGAAACTGAGAATAGTGGTACTCTTGATTTTATGTGAAGAAGAAACTGTAGCACACACAGAATATAAAAAAGGTAAATATGTAACTACCAGGACAGTGTTTTTGTCTGTTCTTCTCATGGATTTATTTCCAGTATGTAGAACAGTGCCTGGCTCGTAATACCAAGTAACTGGTCAGTAAATATTTGTTGAATAAATGAATGACGTGTGTAGAAAATACTCAACCTCATACTTCATTAGACTTAAGGCAGAAATTAAGTTCAAAACTTTTCTTCATCTCTAATTCAATTTAAAATTTACCACTTAAAGCAGCAATCAAATTACTGTATTCTCACATTATAGTTTTATGAAAGAAGTCTGGTGTATAAATATGTATTTTTTTTTCTATTTTAGTAAACGAAGCAAAAAAGGAGATAAAAATGGGAAAGGCTTGAGACATTTTTCCATGAAAGTCTGTGAGAAAGTTCAACGGAAAGGTACAACGTCATATAATGAAGTGGCTGATGAGCTGGTATCGGAATTCACCAATTCAAATAACCATTTGGCTGCTGATTCGGTAGGTAGATCGTGCACCTGACTTTGTAGCGGTAAAGCAGTGTATCTCTGGGTTGACTGTCAGTCCCTGAATCCTTTACCTGATGGTTTCATATTGTCTGTTGGACAATTCTTTTGTTGTTGAGTTTTTGTTTGGTTTTAGAAAGCATTCTTATATTAACATGTATTTTTAAAATACACTTTTTGGGGCTACAAAAGGAAAATGCTATTTTTTAAAATATTTTATTTATTAGAGAGAGAAAGTGTGCGCGTGAGCACACACAAGCAGGGGTGGGGCAAAGGGAGAGGGAAAAGCAGGGAACTTGACTCAGGGCTTCATCCCAAAACCCTGAGATTATGACCTGAGCAGAAGGCAGACACTTACCAAACTCAGCCAACCAGGTGCCCAGGAACATACTTTTTTTAAACATACCATATATATATATATATCAGAAACATATCCCAAGTCATTCAAGTCAGAAGGCAGACACTTACCAAACTCAGCCAACCAGGTGCCCAGGAACATACTTTTTTTAAACATACCATATATATATATATATCAGAAACATATCCCAAGTCATTCAAATATAAAAAATACAATATGTACTTATTACATTTTTTATATTTGAGTGACTTGGGGATATGTTTCTGAATTTGTTAGTGTTTCTTTCTTTAAGTCGGTTTGAAAAATTTATCTTGTTTTTAGTTGAAAACAATAATGTTTGAACAAGTCTACAAAAAATTCAGTGGTACCAAAAAGTAAAAAGATTTTATTTATTTATTTATTATTTATTTGATAGAGCACAAGCAAGGGGAGCTACAAAGTGGAAGGGAGAAAAGTAGGCTCCCTGCTGAGCAGGGAGCCTGACATGAGGCTCAATCCCAGGATCCTGAGATCATGACCTGAGTCGAAGGCATATGTTTAACTGACCTAGCCACCCAGGTGCCCCAGAGTATCTCCTTACCACAGGCCTTAATCTATCTCCCTAAAGGTATATTCAGTATCACAAGATTCTTGAGTATCATCCAAAAATTCCTTATGCATACACATAGTAAAATTTATTTTCTTTTTTATTTTCTTTTTTAAAGATTTTATTTAGAGCATGATAAAGAACAATTCAGTCACTTCCAGAAGGTTCTTTCTGCCTTTTATAATCTATCCCTCCTCCTCCCTCTATCCCTAGGCAACTGCTGATCTGCTTTTTATCATTATAGATCAATTTGCATTTTATTTAAATGTCAGATTATATGTACTCCACAACAATTTTTACAACAGTTCTTGACCTTACTAGAAATATTTATAGTCTTCTAACCTTAATTATGACAAAGGTTTTATTTTTGAGATGATAGCTAGCAACCATAACTTAATTTTTTTCTTAATGAATGTTTCTTTCTTAACTAAAAAAAAATGAAAAATGGAAAATGGGGATGCCTGGGTGGCTCAGTTGTTGGGCGTCTGCCTTCAGCTCAGGTCATGGTCACAGAGTCCTGGGATCAAGCCCCACATTGGTCTCCCTGCTCCACGGGGGAGGCCTGCTTCTCCTTCTCTCACTCCCCCTGCTTGTGTTCCCTCTCTAGCTGTGTTTCTCTCTCTAAATAAATAAAATCATGGGGGAAGAAATGGATATTGAATTTAATCAAATTCTGTATACTTTCCTGAAAACTGAGGAGTTTTTACACTAATAGTCAAAATCAGATTGGTGGGATTTTTTTTTTTCTTTACCAGCTTTGCAGTTTTGATTTGCAGTGTTTAGCTGGTTTTTTTTAAATTTAGAGGCTTTTTCTCTTTTCTCTTTACTCCATTACAGGTTAAATAGCATTGGAATGTATATTTCTCTTCCTTCACATATTTTAGAAATTACCTGTGATACCATCTAGGCCTGGTAATTTGGTGGGATATGCTTAGATAGCATATCTAAATTAAATAAAAATTCTCCATTTTTTCTTTGGCAATTAGTCTGTTTAAAATTTCTATCTCCCTTAGAGTCAGTTTGGTATTTTAAGTTTTCTTAGAAAATTCTCCATTTCATACCTCTTCTCAGAATTTGCAGTTATTTTTCCCAAAGAACCATGTCTTGAATCTGTGCTGACCCTTCTGTTTTGCAGTAAGTTTCTTTTTTAATCTTCATTTTTCTTTAAAGATTTTATCTATCTATCTATCTATTTATTTATTTATTTATTTATTTATTTATTTGGCAGAGAGAGAGCAGGAGCACATAAGCAGGGGGAGTGGCAGAGGAAGAGGGAGAAGCAGGCTCCCCGCTGAGCAGAGAACCCGAAGTGGGGCTTAATCCCAGCATCCTGGGATCAAGACCTGAGCTGAAAGCCGTTGCTTAACCAGCTGGGTTACTCGGACACTCCATTTATCTTCATTTAATATTTCTTCTCTTTCCTGAAATTACTTTTGTTATTTTTCTACTCTGTGAACTATGGTGTATACTTTACTTTTATTATTTTGTTTAGTTATGAAAATCTTTATAACAACTTTGGTTTAAATTTCCTCTCTGACCTAAGAATGACATTAGAGTTTTTATAGTTCCAGATATTAGGGATTTTTATTTTTCTGAGTTTTTACTTCTTACTGAGTTTTTCATTACCTGTAATCAGAGATTGTGACTTGAACTATTTATATTTTGGGGGATTGCTTTGAGTTTTTTCTTGTGAGCCATTATTTGGTAGTTTATTTTTTTCCTTTTCTCTGGCACTTGTAGAAAAGGTATATGACATTCTGATTCTGAGTGGAAGTGCAAGTTCTCAAAATGTTCTACAGACTCTGTATGACCTGGCCTACCATTACCTCTCTGATCTCATCTCCTACTATGCACTCTCCCAAGTTACTACACTCTAGCCACCTTATAATAAAGGTTTTATTTTGAAATGATAGCAACCATAACTTCATCTTTTTAAATGAATATTTCTTACACTTTAAAAAAAAATCAGAAATGGATATTGAATTTAATCAAATTCTGTATAGTTTCTTGAAAATTTAGGAGTTTTACACTGATGATCATGAATGAGATTGGTGGGGTTTTTTTGTTTTGGGATGAATATGCCAGATATGTTCCTTATCAGGCTTTTACACTTGCTTTTTCCTTTGTCTGAATCTCTGCTAAGGAGCCATATGGTTTTGCTCTCCCCTCCAATTTTCATTCAGGTGTCACTGTACTGAGGCGTTTCTTCTTAGCACATTTCATCATCTAACATACGTTTTTACTAATCACCCCATCCCCATCCCTGGATACGAGTAAGAGTTTGTGGTTTTTTCTTCCTATTCCTGCTGTGTTTGGGATTTTTTTAAAAAATATTTTGTTTTTATTTATTAGATAGAGAGAAAGAGGGGAGAAGGTCAGAGGGAGAAGCAGACTCCCCGTGGAGCTGGGAGCCTGAATGCAGGATGCAGGACTCCATCCCAGGGACTCTAGGATCATGACCTGAGCCAAAGGCAGTGGCTTAACCAACTGAGCTACGCCGGCGCACCCCCACGATTTATTTATTTATTTATTTATTTATTTATTTATTTATTTATTCATTCGTTCATTCATTCATTCATTCATTCATTATGAACTGGAAGATTTGTAGTATGTAGTTCTTTAATTGGTTATCTTTATAACTTTTTTTTTTAAGATTTTATTTATTTATTTGAAAGAGAGAAACACAGCTAGAGAGGGAACACAAGCAGGGGGAGTGAGAGAGGGAGAAGCAGGCTTCCTGCTGAGCAGGCAGCCCAATGTGGGACTCGATCCTGGGTCTCCAGGATCATGACCTGAGCTGAAGGCAGACACTTAACGACTGAGCCACCCAGGCACTCCCGGTTATCTTTATAACTTTAACTTCAGTATTTTGTTTCTTTTGTTTGTTGTCACCTATAAACCAGTATCTGTTGATTATGAGAGGAAAAAAATTAATATGCTTGTATTTACTTGCATCTCCCATCTTTCCTGATTACCACAGATTCAGATTCAATATATTAGTGGTAGTTGTTAAAAGAATAATAGTATTATAGTTGTTTGTATGACTTTAAATAAATATGTTGTGCCTAAACCTCTGTTATTACATACTTCATCTGTTTGAATAGTTCATCTGCTTTGAATCCCATGGCCATTTAAATATCAAGGAGAACCTCAGCAGGCCTACTTTGTTTCCATGTATTTTTTATTATATTATCATAATTTATTATATTATCATAATACAGGGTCAGTATTTCTAATATTTATGTTCACTTCTATAACTTCAATCTCTCCCTTATTTAGGTTTAGTTCTGTATTCAGTTTTCTCCACTATCCATTATTATCATGGCATTTGATTGATTGGATTTTTCTCAGGAACTGCTTGTCCACAATAAAATAAGAGTTGTTTTTTTTCCACAATCTAAGTTAACACAGTCTCCATCATTGAGAAAAATCTTACTTAAAAAAAAAAAAAATCATCTGATGTAAACGGTGTGCCTTAGTGATCTGTGTGATGATCTTTTGGTTCAAGTTCCCTATTTTCATTGTAGACTAATAACAGTTTTCAGATCATCACTAATCCTTGGACCTACTTGAAAGCACTGTTTTACCTAGAGATTAAAACGTGCATCCTTGGGGCGCCTGGGTGGCTCAGTTGGTTAAGCGACTGCCTTCGGCTCAGGTCATGAACCCGGAGACCCGGGATCGAGCCCCACATCAGGCTCCCTGTTCGGAGGGAAGCCTGCTTCTCCCTCTCTCACTCCCGCTGCTTATGTTCCCTCTCTAGCTGTGTTTCTCACTGTCAAATAAATAAAATCTTTAAAAAAAAAAAAAAAAAAGTGCATCCTTGACTTTACAAAGTCTATCCTCCCAGACAATGCAGGGTTTTAGCACACTTTAATTAACAACTCCATTACCCCTATATATATATTCTGATATATATGTATACTGTTATCATATATGTTCTATATGTATTCTTGATTCCACAAGACATCATTGTTTTATAAAGTGAGTGCTATTTGAGATATACCCACATATTTATCTTTCATGTTGGTCTTCATTCCATCCTACATCTCCAAAGTTCCACCTTGGATCCCATTCATTCTTCTGCCTGAAGAATGCCCTTTAGTATTTTTTAATTTAAATCTGTTGCTGACATAATCTTTATTTTTTTAGAATGTTTTATGTTTTAGATTGTTTGAAAGTATCTCTCTCATCTTTACTTTTGAAGGATATTTTCACTGGGTATAGAATTCTTTAAGCATGCCTAAGATAGTATAATAATAATAATATTAATTAAATGTATTAATATCTTGTGACTGTATCTTAACCCTTGGAATTTACCACTCATTAAAGGTATTTTTTAGCAGGCTTATGACCAGAAGAATATTAGGAGAAGAGTTTATGATGCTTTAAATGTGCTAATGGCAATGAACATAATTTCAAAGGAAAAAAAAGAAATCAAGTGGATTGGCCTGCCTACCAATTCTGCTCAGGAATGTCAAAATCTTGAGGTAAGTGGGAAAATCTGTTTTTAAAGAGTAGTTTGTTTTATGTACATAAGAGGCATTTTATTTTATTTTATTTTTAAGTATTTTAATTATTTATTAGAGAGCACAAGCAGTAGGAATGGGAGAGGGAATAGGAGAAGTAGACTCCCCACAGAGCAGGGAGTCTGATGCAGACCTCCATCCTAAGACCCTGGGATCATGACATGAGCCGAAGGCAGACACTTAACCAACTGAGCCACCCAGGCACCTCCACAAGAGGCATTTTAATTTAGAAATACATGTAATATTAAAATATTTCTAATTGTTCATGTATATTATTTTTTTAACAGACTCTTGTGTAGAATTTTAGAACTAGCAGGAGATTTAGAGAGGTGTATAGTTGACTGATGAGACATGTAGAAATTAAATGACTTATTTTTACTTTTTCTTAGAGAAGATATTTTATTCTAGTTTAGTTGTGAACATTCTAATAATAAATTGTTGACAACTCATAAATAGAAATAATATGTTATTTGATGAAATGCTTGCTGTATGCATCCAAAAAATTTGGGGGGGGGATCAAACTGGCTGTTTAGATTTTATGTTTAAACTTTTACTTTTGATTCTCACATCAGTGGCAACAGAATAGTATTTTATCTGTATTCTTATCAGAAAGGATAGAATGTTCAGCATACATGATTTTGGGATGATGTCAAAAGCATTGTTTATTCCATTAAGTTTAATCATTGTTGAAAATCTTTACAATATGAGCATGTGTCCTGACCTATTGGTTTTAAATTGATTAGACATAATTATATTGTCATGGCCAGAAATGGAATACATTGAGGTTAAATATATTTTCTGGCAATAAATGTGGTTGATTTCATGTTTCTATTAGTCCTTTTTCCCCCCTCAGCAAATCAAAACTTCTTTGGTATTATTGTCCTTGTGGGTGGAGGGAGAAATTAGACAGTCATCAGGAGTTGTAGAATGTTGGGGCACCTGGGTGGCTCATTGGGTTTAGCATCTCCCTTCAGCTCAGGTCATGATCCTGGAGTCCTGGGATTGAGTCCCGCTTTGGGCTCCCTACTTGGTGGGGGGTCTGCTTCTGCCTCTGCTCCTCCCCTCCCCTCATGCCCTCTCTCTCAAATGAATAAATAAAATTTTTGAAGAAGAAAAAGAAGTTGTAAATGTTATTCATACGCTGTAGTGGAAATGACCTCCTTCTGATAGAGTGGAATTTGAGGATTTTTTTTTTTTTTAGTTTTTTCTCTAATTTTTTTTTTAAGATTTTATTTATTTGGGGTGCTTGGGTGGCTCAGTTGGTTGAGCAACTGCCTTCGGCTCAGGTCATGATCCCAGAGACCCAGGATCGAGTCCCACATCAGGCTCCCTGCTTGTGGGAGGCCTGCTTCTCCCTCTCTCACTGTGTTTCTCACTATCAAATAAATAAAATCTTTAAAAAAAAAAAAAAAGATTTTATTTATTTGTCAGAGAGAGAAAGTGGCAGGTGGAGGGAGAAGCAGGCTTCCCACTGAGCAAGGAGCCCAATTTGGGACATGGTCCCAGGACCCTGAGATCATGACCTGAGCCAAAGGCAGACACTTCACTAACTAAGCCACCCAGGCATCCCAAGGATCATTTTTATTACCAGTAATATTGAACTGATAACAAAGCCTCAATAAGCAGAAGTCTACCAGCAGTTACTCTGTGTGTACCCAAAGATTATACAAGAAAAAATCTCTGACCCCAGAAATGTTCATTCTATTTTAGGAAAGGAAAAATGTAAAAGAAGTTACCAAAACTGTGATCGATTATTCCTGTGAAAGATGTACATACAGATGCTCTGGAAAGGGAGATGAAGGGAGGGCTTTACTAAGAAAAGAAAAAGTTGAGGGAGGAGTAGGCATTTGCCCATTGGTTCAGGGCCCAGAGGGTCTTCCAGAGGCTGTGCGTGGGCTGAGGCTGGTACAAGAAAGCATACGCATAGCTGGGTATGACCAGAATACAGGCAGGGCCAAAAAGGGATAGGTTTCTAAGTGTGGAGCTTTGAACACCTTATCCTGGAAACAGTGGGAAGCTTTTGAAAAATTATGAAGAGGAAGACTGATAGGACCTATTGTAAGGGATCACCCTCCTGGTGGGTTGGAAGTTGAACTAACAGGAACATGAGGAGAGAAATTGAGGGGGGTGGATTGGAGATGGTCTGCGTTAAGTCAGTGGCATGAAGTTGAAGTGTTTTACAGGTAAAATCAATACAACTTGGCCTGGTGTTAGATGGGGGGCATGAGGGAAGGTAGGGCCCTGGCCTGTCACAGCTGCAGATATAAGGGGGAAACTCTTTTCAAGTGTAGAAAGCCACATACATTTTTCTAGTGAATCTTAAGTAATTTAAGATGAAAGTGCTTTGGTGGTTAGATGAAGAATGAGAAGAAACTCTTGATGCCAACTAGCGTAGATGGGGAGCAAATAAGAAACACTGTTGGAGAAGATAAGAAAAATGTCATCTTTAACATTATTGACTTTTGCCTGAAGACACAGTGAAGAACTCATCTACAAGGAAATTCAGGCCCTAATAATTTTCTAGGTAGCTGTAAGAGTGAGGAAAATAATAGTTGTGTGAAATTGTGTGAAGCTGGGAAGTTTGTCCCAGAAGCATGTTCCTTACTCTACAAGTAGAAATTGTGTATAGAATATGTAGGCTATCTGTATTAGGAACTAGGCCCATTAAAAAGTCAGTTAAACTGAAATCTTAAATGAGATCTTACTGCATTCTTTGGGTTAGGGTGTAATATGAGAAAGTAATTAATAGTAAACTCTCTGGAACCATATGGCTTGGGTTCAAATCCTCACTCTTGCCATTCACTAGCTATGTGGCCTTGGGCAGTTACTTAGCCCTCTGTGCCTCAATTTCCTTACATTCAAAATGGATAACAACAGTTCTTGCCTCCTGGGGTCTTATGAAGATGCCTTAAGATAATGTGTGAGGGGGGAACAAAAATAATGTGTGTAAACTGCTTAGTTGAGTTGCTGGCACAGAGTTAAGTATTCGCTGAGTGTTAGCTATTTGATGAGAGTTTGAAAATAGCAACAAGTACTGCATAGCAAGTATTTATTAAGTGGATGGGTTTCGTTAGTGACAATAGTTACCACAATTCTGCTGTCGTGCCTACTTGCTTACCCCAACCCCTGCTTCCCCAAAAGGTGTGATATGCTTTTATTGATATTGGTACTTAAAATGGATTGAGTTTTAAGGAAAATTATTTAAAAAAAAAGAAAAGATTTATTTATGTATTTTAGAGAGAGAACACAGAGCATGAGTTGGGTGGGGAAGAGACAGAGGGAAATGGAGAGAAAGAATTCCAAGCAGACTCTGCACTGAGAGCAAACCCCAATGAGGGCTCCATCCCAGGACCTTGAGATCATGACCTGAGCTAAAGCCAAGAGTTGAACACTTAACCGACTGAGCCACCCATGCACCCCTAAGGAAAATTCTTGATATCTGAAAATGGGGACCTGGAAAGTGAGCATTACTTCATACTCTCCATATGTTAATGTTATTTTGTAACCTGTGTTTTAAAGATAGAGAAGCAGAGGAGGATAGAACGGATAAAGCAGAAGCGGGCCCAGCTGCAAGAACTTCTCCTGCAGGTAAAGACGCGGGGATGTTTTTCATTCTTTTCCCTACCTATATTCTGTTACTCTGCTTACTTGCTTTTAGAATTGGTGTTTTCTACTTTGGCTGCCTTTCGAGTAGGGTCTGATGGGACCACACTAGGGCAGCCTGCTCCCCATCTGAGCTCACCACCATCCAGATGGTCTGCCTTTACTTAACGATGGTTGTCTCTCACCATCGTCACCTGCCCTGTGCATGACTTATATTATGCAGCAATTTACTTCTGACACTTACTCTGAACAGAAACTGTCAGAAGTCCTTTTGTGTGTGTGTTTATTTTAGCCCTAATTTGGCATATCAAGAAATAAGGATCATTAAACTTCAGGTACTTTGAGTAAAATTATCAAATCTACCTGTAATAACTTATTATCTATAAATAACAAAATAACATGTAGTGACTAAATAAGCTTTGTAGAAATACCAAGAGTTAAAATGCATTCCTTTTTAAGAAAATTAGCTTTTATAGTATAATAAGGATCCCAGTATTTATTCTCTTTTGGATAATTGCCTGGAATTTGGATGGTTTCTTAAATACAATAGAGCCAATGTATAAAATCATGTGAGGTAAAATCCCATGGCCTTGTTTTTTTTTTAATTTTATTTTTGGTAGTTGCAGTTGCTGTAAAATTCATGTTGAGCAATTCAGTGGGGTCATTTTCAGTGCAATCAGAAACCCTTTATAAATGAGCCCAGAGGGCTTTATGATTTTTTTTTATCAGCAAATTGTCTTTATATGAAAAGCTTTCAACCACTCATAAAATCCACTTTGACAACCGTTAGATCCTATTTAATTTTTTATGTAATCCACTTCTCAGAAATAAAGGTAACAATTAAGTTACCAAATATTGTAGCAGCGTTTTTCCAAAATACCCTCTTTGTCTAATGGACAGAATAGGTTAGGTATTTTTAAATATTCCACATTTTTGTTTGTCACTTTCTAGAGGCTTGTTTGCTTATTTCACATTCATGTGTAAATCAGAGCAGCAAGAAAAGACCATTTAGCCCTTGCAGAGACCTACATATGATCTGAGAAGGAAGTAGGAAAAGAAGTAGAGCAAGGGCAGAGCAGTAGCAGCAGATAGAGCAGAGATTACCCAAACACAGGCAAGCTCCAAAGGTGATGTTCCACTCTGATTAGGCCACTTCTCCCTTCCTTACTGTGTTCCGTGTCTGCTTTTCACTCTGAACCCTGCCAGACCTACCTGAGGAGCCAACGCTGGAGCACACATTTATGTATTTTTCATACTGGGTTTCCAAATAAGGTTTTGTTTCAAGAGGGTGTTCTGCCACTTACAAAACACATCGAAAAACTTGAAAGCTGATGGTTTATTCCTGTGCTCTTCCCTGTGGAATTCTGCCTTCTCCCACCTGGCCTTCCAGGCACTGATTTTGATCCATACTGTCACTTCCCCACCGCCTCGCACCGGCCTCTGCTGTCCCGGTTCTGCACGGTCCCCACTAGCTCACACTCCCTCACCTCTGTGCCAGGCCTTCCTTGGATTTCCTCAAAATCCCATGGAGCATTTTGGAGCCTGGTTTTTGGCATAATGTTATTGAGAAAGCTTGTTTATCAGCATGCCTGTAATTATCTGTTTATCAGAAAAAAATGGTGCTGGGCATGATCACCCTTATGGAGGTGGGATGTTCACATCCCTAGACAGCCTTCATAAAAAATGAAGTTGAATATTCTTTTCTTCTGCTTATCTTTGTACAATAAATACTATTTTTTTTTAAGTCCTAAATTTCTTTTCTTCTTCTGTCTCTCAAACCCAGTATTTATAGATTTCAACCCAGGGGTGACGTAGCTGTGAACATTTATAAAAGTAGGTCTCTCAACATTAAAGTGAAACCCAAAGTATAACTGAGAACACTCACTCTCTGATCTTCTTGTGGACATACATAAGCTTATTTCCTGCTAGTGTTTATCTCTCATTATCAAGTAACATTTATGAAGTTGTCACAGAAAGTAAAAGTGTACGTGAACACTAATAATTTACCATGGCGCTAGCTTAATTTCTAACAAGTTAATGTCACCACTCACTGACATCACATGACGCAGGTCAGTTTTACTTACTTGCCACCACTTCTCGTTTATCCTTGGTTAATATAGATGAGGAAGGGTGTGAGTAGATATCTATAGGTAGTCCAGATACCCTACTTTGATCCGCGTAACTGTTCCTACCAACCCTTAAACCTTTTCCAGGGCTGCTAATGCGTAGCAAAATGAACATGTGAACCTGCCCTCTGTTCAGCCTCTGAAAAAAAAGAACAGAAGGCTGAAGGAAATCAAAGGGCAACAAAGGAAATCCACCCAAAACAAATGGGAGGTGATTTTTTCTTTTTACTGTCTAAATAACACTATATATGTTATTACTGCTCTCTTTACTTGAAAACTCATTGATGCTATTAAATGAACACAGTATTAAACAGTGAGTCATACATATATAAGGACTCTTACTTATTACTGTTGATATTCCCTCCTGTGCTGAGGACCTGCCACAGCCCTAGGGCCACAAAGCGAGGGCAGAGTATGAGAGCATTTCCTGAGATACTTTTTCTGGTAGAAGGGAATGAGAATCTAGGCAGAAGTCCTCAAACATTTAATTCTTTTTCTCAGTTTTATGGTATCAATAGCGTTTTTTTTCAACATTAAATATATTAAGCAATGAATATAAAACAGCCCTCATTCTTTACCAGCAGAAAATAATGAAGTATAACTTCAGTAATGTTTGATGGCACTGATAGTGATAGTTTGGTTTTTTGCTTTGCTTTGTTTTATTTGAGAGAGAGAGACAGAACATGCACACACCAGCAAGGGGAGAGGGAGAAGGAGGCTCCTTCTGAGCAGTGAGCCCTCCCATGGGGCTTAATCCCAGAACCCTGGGATCATTACCTGAGCTGAAGGCAGACACCTAACCAACTGAGCCACCAGGAGCCCAGTAGTGATAGTTTTTTGATAGTGATTGATATTGATAGTGATTTTTGATCACACTATTTGGGCTAGAATAAAGTGGATATCCCTTCTATTTTGTGAATTTTAGGAGTAAATGTTCACTTTCTAGGGATATTACCCAGTCATTTTAGGATAAAAATAATCTTAAACTTTTATTAAGGCTCAGAACCTAAAACAAATAATCCTAAGATAAGATTGCTAAAACACAGAAAACAACTTAAATTCATCCCTACTGGGTGAGATGAGACACGGTGATGAAAGGGAATGAGTGGATCTGACTTTAGGAGCGTTTAAAAATTCACTCTGGGGGCGCCTGGGTGGCTCAGTTGGTTAAATGACTGCCTTCGGCTCAGGTCATGATCCCGGAGACCCAGGATCGAGTCCCACATCGGGCTCTCTGCTCAGCAGGAAGCCTGCTTCTCCCTCTCTCACTCCCCCTGCTTGTGTTCCCCCTCTGGCTGTGTTTCTCTCTGTCAAATAAATAAAATCTTTAAAAATAAATAAATAAAAAATAAATAAAAATTCACTCTGTTTCATGAGGAGATAAAAAAGTTGAATTGCAAGTCTTTCTAGCTATGAATTTCTGTGATACATTTGCCTTATTAAAAGAGAAGAGGGCAGTCACTTCTTTGACTTGGAAATCATGGTTATAACTAAAAGTATAAAGATTCAGACCTTGATCTATCTTATAAGTGCTAAGCCTTAGTTTCTCATCTGGAAGATGTTGTCGGGTGGAGGGTGGGTTGGGCCTGATTGCAGCTGTGCCCTGTGGATGCAGGAATTCTGTGGGGGTACCCTAGGAACCTCAGGGTGAGTGAGGCAGAGCCCTTGGGCTCTGGACTCCCTGCCCCCCTGCAGCCAACCAGAGAGAGCAATGCTACTTCATCTGTTCTATGTAGTGTCTATAGAGTTTATTTGAAGAAAGGATTCTATGGCTTTTTTAAGTTTGCATATCCCTGAGCTAGAAAAGCTAAAAAGTATATGTAACCCTAGACTTCCAAGAATCTGTGTTAGATAAATGGAAAAATAAGTTCACTTGGTATCACTTTATCCATGTCACTATAAGAAGAGTTGCCGGTGCTCCTGGGCCCCCGCAGATCTGTAGATCCTGTGTCTATGGATGACAAGCCATAGGCCCTGTAATTTACATTAGGATGATGTTAGACATCATTTAAAAGTATGTGTTTTCCCTTGAAATGTATCTGAGTTAGATCATTCTAATCTTTTTTCCTAAATATTTCATTTTAATTAACTCATAGTTAGACAGTCTCTTTGATATCTCTAATTTCTAATACTCTAATGCTACTTCTTAAATGTATTTATTATAATTCATTGAATTCCAACTCACTTATCCACATTAAATGACCGTATGCTTTTTCTTGATCATTACAGCAAATTGCTTTCAAAAACCTGGTTCAGAGAAATCGGCAAAATGAACAGCAGAACCAGGGCCCTCCAGCTCTGAATTCCACCATTCAGCTGCCATTTATAATCATCAATACAAGCAGAAAAACAGTCATAGATTGCAGCATCTCCAGTGACAAGTGAGTGGAGAACTGGGGGAGGCCTGTAGGGCTGGCCTCCTGTGAGCACACTCCTATCATTGGCAACATAAAGACGGGTGTCCTTCGTTATCTGAGCCCTCTGTGTGCAGACATGGAGCATTGCCATCTCCTAGTGCATTCTTCTTCACTTACCCTCTCAGCCCCCTGTCTCTCTCCTGGCACTGCGCTGCCTGTCCTATATGCGTAGTGGAGCCTGGACCCTGGCCAAGGTGTGCATGTGTATACACGCATGTGGTAACCCTGGGCAAGTAATCGCCTTCAAGTAGAGCAGCAGGGAGGGCCCAGGACAAGGTGGGTTCGCTGATGATGATTCACTTCCATGGTTTAGTGTGGAAATACTTTTGGTCAACATGTGGCAAATTAAGGCAATTGTTTCTTTGTTTTGCGATATCAGAGTTGAGTGTGCTTCTGTTTATTAGTGAATAGACATGAAAATGCTAATGCATTCTCTGTTTTTTTTTTTCCTTATTTTATAACTAGAAGCTTATACCTTTTGATCACCTTCACCCATTTCATCCACCTCCCACCCCCACCTCTGGCAACCAGCAGTCTTGTTCTCTGTATCTATGAGTTCATATATATTTTTTTAGATTCCACATATAAGTGAAATCATACAGGATTTGTCTTTCTTATTTCAGTTAGCATAATGCCCTCAAGGTCCACCCATGTTGTTGCAAATGTCAGAATATCCTTCTTTTTTATGGCCAAATACTCCATTTATACACAAACACATATATATATACCACATTTTCTTTGTCCATTCATGTTTCAGTGGGCAGTCGGGTTGTTTCTGTATCTTGGCTATTGTAAGTAATAGTGCAGTGAACATGGGGTGCAGATACCTTTGTGAAATAGTGATTCTGTTTCTTTCAGATATATGCCCACAAGTGAGATTGCTGGATCATATGGTAGTTTTATTTTTAAATTGTTGAGAAACCTCATACTGTTTTCCATGGTGGCTGTACCAGTTTATATTCCCACCAACTTTTTTTTTTTTACATTTTACCTTGAATTGATGATGATACTTATCATAACAAGTAAAAAGTAGCAGTTTTAAAGATACTACTAAGAATTAATTTGGGGGCGCCTGGGTGGCTCAGTTGGTTAAGCGACTGCCTTCGGCTCAGGTCATGATCCCGGAGACCCGGGATCGAGCCCCACATCGGGCTCCCTGCTCGGCGGGAAGCCTGCTTCTCCCTCTCTCACTCCCCATGCTTGTGTTCCCTCTCTGGCTGTGTTTCTCTCTGTCAAATAAATAAATAAAATCTTAAAAAAAAAAAAAAGAATTAATTTGTAATTTACTTTACCCTTCATGAAAATAGTAGTGATCTTCAGGCTCTGACTGGTATCCTGAGATAGTTAAGGGAGTAGGGTATGGAGTGAGATAGACCCAAGTGTGGATTGTGGCTCCCTTCATTTAGCTGCTTCGAAGCAGTTTTCTTTGTTTTTCTTTTTCTTTTCTTTTTTTTTTAAAGATTTATTTATTTGTTTGTTTGACATAGAAACAGTGCTAAAGAGGGAACACAAGCAGAGGGAGTGAGAGAAGGAGCAGCAGGCTTCCTACCGAGCAGGCAGCCCGATGTGGGGCTCCATTCCGGGTCTGTGGGATCATAACCTGAGCCAAAGGCAGTCAGTTAACGACTAAGCCACCCAGGCGCCCTCAAAGTATTTTCAAAAGAACAAAAGGGGATGATTCCAAGGCCTCGATCATATCCTATGCTTTGTATGAGGCTTAAATACGATGATGTCTTTAAAGGGTCTCGCCTCAGGCAAACAGTTTACAAATATTAGCTGCTGTTAGTAGGAGTCAGCATATAATCTATTGACCACATTTGGATTCATTTGAAAGCAAAAGAGGGCTCAGTAATTACATCAGTACCACAGGCATAGTCCAAGACTGTCCAGGGAGACTGGGACCTCTGGTCTCCTTAAAGCTACAGCATTGCCGTTGGGCTTTGCCTTCGCTTGTCTTTCCCACTGTTTTCTCAGGCAGTGTTGCTTCTCCTGGTTATCTTGTTTGCATACAGAGATTCTAGGTCACTTAAATAAGAAGGTGCCAAAAGAAAAAGAAAATCAGCAGGGATTTCAAAAGTATTTGATAATTAAGACTGTAGACACAATTAAAAATAGTATGAAGTCAAAAGATCCATTTTTCAGTCTGTCTGCTACCTACATAGTTTCTTAACCTTTCTGAGATCTGGATGCTTCCTCCACAAAAGTGAGAATTACAGTATTTAACTTGCTGGTGTTCAAACATTATAGATCAGTTCTTAATGGGCCCAGCCCTATGTCAGTAAATGATATATGTCTATATTATTATTCACACAGTTGCAAAATCTTTACAGAAAGCTACATCTACAGAGACTAACATATTCTCATAAAAGTGAGAATCCTAGAGAGTTTTTAACATACTTTCAGGAGAAACAAACTTAGAATTCTAGTTTCTGTCTCTCTCCAGTTAGCCTCTTATTTTTTAAGGGAATATTAAATTCTCTTCATCACATAGTATTCTAAATCTAAAAAAGAGTAGCAAAAGAATCTGGGAACCACTGGCCTGAGGGAATTATGGATTCTGTTCATCCCAGGCTGGGGCCTGGTGAGATTTCCGTCTCTCGGTGGTTTACTGACTCACGCCCTTTCCTGGCCCTCCACGGAGTGAAGGGAAGGAGGCTGTGAGCAGCTTGTAGAAGCTTGTTACAAGGTAGGTTGTAAAGCCTTGTCTTTCAGTTACTTTGGTCATGCAATCTTTGATTAGCCTGGAGGCTTTTTCACAATGGGGATTAAATTTATAGAACCCTCTATTTTTAACACATGCCAGGAATTGTCCCTGTCACGGGCACACACTTCAGATTTTGTATGGTTTTTTTCTTTTCTGAAAATTTGTTAATGTCCTTTATTCAGATTTACATACTTCAGATTATTTAAACATAGGAGTCAAAAGGAGTATGCTTTCCTATATTTGCCTTTTTTTTTTTTTTTTAAGATATTATTTATTAGAGAGAGAAAGAGAGCACAAGTAGGCAGAGCGGCAGGTTCGGGAAGAGGAAGAAGCAGGCTTCCCGCTAGGTAGGAAGCCCGAGGCTGGATCCCAGGACCCTGGGATCATGACCTAAGCTGAAGGCAGCCACTTAACTGAATGAGCTACCCAGGCACTCTTGTATTCGTCTTTTTGGGGGAACATTGTATGGGCATCTGGACATCCTGATTGGGTGCTTTTCAAAAACATTTGGAAATGTGCTGTATATTTATGTGATACTTTTTCCTTAAGTCGTTTCACTTCTTAGGCTGTCAAGACAGGATTTGAGTTTTGGTTCAAAGTCTGAAAGTATGAAAGTCTCCCATTTATTGCTTATCTAAAGTATACTATAGTTAACACTTGATTCAGGAACATGAAGTAAGCATCCAGAATGTTTTTTTTTCCTCAAACCTAATAGGCCAGCTCATGGTAGGGATGTCACGTATTAATCTGAAAAGGCTTACTTAATAATTTGTCTTTTGTGACAAAGCTGTAGGTAGCTTTGGAAAGTATTGTCTTTACACCAAAGTTGTGCCCTGTTTGGTAGCAGCTTAATGAAGGCTGAGTTTATGGACTCTTATTGTCTGTCATAGGAAAACTGTTTTATTTGGGAAAGTGGCTTATTTGAGATGTCGTTCCCCTGAACACTGTGCAATGACAGTAATGGTTTCTAGTACTGTGGCTGAACGTAGGCCCTCATTCTTCTATGTCGTGTACAGAGTGCCACACTGTGCAGCCCTCCCCTGTCCCACTGAAACCCCATACTAACTTTGTTTTCTGATACAGGTTTGAATATCTTTTTAATTTTGACAACACCTTTGAGATCCATGATGACATAGAAGTACTGAAGCGGATGGGAATGTCCTTTGGCCTGGAGTCAGGCAAATGCTCTCTGGAGGATCTGAAACTTGCTAAATCACTGGTGCCAAAGGCGTTAGAAGGTTATATCACAGGTATGGTAACTTACGCTTTCTCATTCTGTGCCCTGGAAACGTGACCATTCCCTTGAATTTCTTATTTATCGTCACTTGCTTTTCTTTAGAGATACAAACACAAATATCATAAATTGGGAACAATTTATTGTTTAGTTTTACGTATTGCTGACCTTTATATAAATGGAATCTTAGTGATATATTCTTTAGTGATATGGGTTCTTTCCATTCCACATGATCTTTTCATCTATCCACATGATTTAGTATAGCTGTAATTCATACATTTTTACTGCTGTATAGAACTCCATTATATAAATATCACTATTTATTATATCATTATATATATCACTATTCATTTTACTGATGATGAACCTTTGAGTTTTGTTTCCAATTTCTTAATATGAAAAGTACTGCTACTTTGAACATTCCTATGATGACACGAAGCGCCCACGTGCTGGTGTGTGGCGTGAGACGGCTGGGTGCCAGGTGCATACGGCTCCGGCTTCACCAGATGAGGCCAGAGCTTTTAATTTGATTTCACAAGTTACATTCTCACCTGCAGGATGGAAATGTCCTATTTTCCCAACCAGGTAGATGTGAAATGGCATCCTAATTGTTTTTAATTAAGGTTTCATTCACAGGGGTGCCTAGGTGGCTAGTCGATGGGTGTCTGCCTTCGGCTCAGGTCATGATCCTGGAGTCCCCGGATTGAGCCCCACATTGGGCTCCCTTCTCAGAGGGAAGCCTGCTTCTCCCTCTCTCACTCCCCCTGCTTGTGTTCCCTCTCTAGCTATGTTTTTCTGTCAAATAAATAAATAAATAATCTTTAAAAGGAGAGATTTCATTCGCATACCATAAAATTTGCCTTTTTATGGTATATACAGGTAAGTGGTACTTAGTCTCTTTACAAGGTTGTGCAATCATCACTAATTCTAAAACATTTTTATCACTTCAGTAAGAAGCCCCATACACATTAGCAGTCACTCCCTAGTCCCCCCTCTTCCTCCCAGCCCTAGGCAACAACTAATCTGCTTTGTGTCACTATGGATTTGTCCATTCTGGACATTTCCCGTAGACGGAATCATACGTCTTTCACTTAGCATGATGTTTTAGGTTCATCCGTGCCATAATGTGTGTCAGTACTTCATCCCTTTTTATTGCCATTGGATGAATAATAGCACGTTTCATCTATCCATTCATTAGCTGATAGACATTTGGATTGTTTGCACTTTGGGGCTATTATGAGTGATGCTGCTATAAACATTCTTTTTTTTTTTTTTTTTTTGCTATAAACATTCTTGGACATGTTTTTATGTGATCATAAGTTGTCGCTTCTGGTGGCTGTATACCTAGTAGTGCAATTTCTTGGTCAAATGGCACCTCTGTATTTAACATTTTGAGTAACTGCTGAACTCTTCTCCAAAAGCATTTGTACCATTTTACAATCCTACCAGCAGTGTGTGATGGTTCCAGGTTGTCTGTATCTTCTCAGTACTTGTTATTGTCCATCCTTTTTACTATAGCTATTCTTGTAGTTGTGAGTTAGTATTTCACTGTGGTTCTGTTTTGCATTTTCCTAATGACTGATGGTGCTAAGTATCTTTTTGTGTGCTTATTGACCATTTGTAGATCTTCCTTGCAGAGATATCTGTTCATATCCTTAGTTCATTTTTACATCAGGTTGTCTCTTTATTATGAGTTTTAAGAATTTACAGAGTATACTTGAAAACAAAAGCAATATGTTCTGCATGTTGTGTAATTCAGATGTTTTTGTTACTGATTCAGAAATCTTTATGATTGTCCCAATTCCAGAGACTGTGGTATATTCTGTACATTTAATTTGGAGGCATAAATAATGCTTTTTGCCTTGCTCTATGGTTTTGGCCCTGTGGTCAAAACACAAGAGTTTGTTGACTGAGATTTGGTTTTTTTTGGATTTGGTTCTTAAACTGGCACCATCCACCTGCTGCAAATGTGACCCCTTCTTCTTGTCCCTTAGCCAACTTGCCCTCTGTCTTCACCCCCCACTCTCTCCCAGAGCAGGCCCTGCTGTTTTATTAGCAGCCCAGTGGCAGGCCAGCAGGGGCTGAATAAAGGGCTTACTCAGTAAATCAGCAGAACTTTATTTTAGCTTATTCTGAGTGAAAAGGCTCTGGGTAATCAAGCAGGCTCTGTGTTTTTGATCTCTTTGTGACCTCATTTGCAGCCTGGGACATAGACTTTCTGGTTACTTTAAAAGAAGAAATGTATGCCTTTAGTGTGCAAAGGGATAGAATGGCTCTTGAGTTAGATTGTGAGAACTATTGTGTGGATCTTATGATAATGTGAAAGAAATGTAGGCTTTTCAAAGCTGTTGTGAGAAAGAAAATTTACTGTTATGCTCACAAACAAGTAAATTGCTGTGTTCTGATAGAAAGTTTCCATACATACTAATTAATATTCACCACAGGATTTTGGCTTTAATTTCATCTTGCACAGGCTTGTTCTTATTTAATGCAGTTAAAGTCTGCTATTCTTCTTAGAATTGAAGTTCTTTTTTTCACAGCTGTCTTAGCTAGCCTATAAAGAAAAGGGTTCACAAGGCCATTCTAAAATTAATGAAATCATTTAGTTTCCTTTTTTCCTACATAGGAAGCTTCTCACCTGGTCATACAGTACCAATAGCAGAGTTTTTAATCTTAGTACATATAGTTTTGGGGTTTTGGGGGGGTTCCTTTTTTTTTGCACAGTAATTACAAAACTATTTTGATTAACTATAATAAAGGCTCATTACTAAATTGCACTTTCTGAATGTATATTCAGTCTTACTTTGTAAGTCAAAGAATTTCTTTTTAAGAATACATTTCTATTGTTTCTTTCACCTCTTTTCTAAACTTACTGTGAAAGAAACGATATTCATTCACTTCAACATTTAGATCTTACATGTTCCAGTCACTGCCTTCTTTGAGCTAATACTCTAGATAATGAGACCAGTATGAAAATAATAAAATTATAGTAATATTTTTATCAGGATTGTGATTGGAGAAATACGGTATATGCATAGAAAATAAGATTACAAGGATATACACCCAAAATATTTTATATGGACTAAAATAGTAATGCCTGTCTCACCTTCATTAGAAATATGACTGCAGGGGCACCTGGATGGCTGAGTTAGTTAAGCAACTGCCTTCAGCTCAGGTCATGATCCCAGAGACCCAGAATCGAGTCCCCACATCAGGCTCCCTGCTTCGCGGGAAGCCTGCTTCTCCCTCTCTCACTCCCCCTGCTTGTGTTCCCTCTCTGGCTGTGTTTCTCTCTGTCAAATAAATAAAATCTTAAAAAAAAAAAAAAAAAAAGAAAGAAAGAAAGAAATATGACTGCATATGATCTTTTAAAATAACGGCTAGTTTGAATTACAGAGCAAAAGATACCAGGAAAAAGAATGTATCTTTTTTTTTAAGTTTTTACTATATTGCTTGTTTTATTTATTTATATTAATTTTTATTTTTTCTATAACCCATCCTCCCTATCCTCCCTCCCCATCCCCCCAGCAACCCTCAGTTTGTTTCCTGAGATTAAGAATCTCTTATGGGCGCACCTCGGTGGCTCAGTTGGTTAAGCAACTGCCTTCGGCTCAGGTCATGATCGCAGAGACCCAAGATCAAGCCCCGCATCGGGTCCCTGCTCCACGCGAAGCCTGCTTCTTCCCCTCTCACTCCCCCTGCTTGTGTTTCCTCTCTGGCTGTGTTTCTCTCTGTCAAATAAATAAATAAAATCTTTAAAAAAAAAAAGAGTCTTTTATGGTTTGTCTCCCTCCCCTGTCCCATCTTTTTTCATTTTTCCCCTCCCTTCCCCCCATGACCCCCCACCTCTCAAATTCCTCATATCAGAGAGATCCTATGATAATTGTCTTTCTCTGATTGACTTACTTCACTTCGCCTAATACTCTCCAGTTCCATCCACGTCATTGCAGATAGCAGGATTTCATTCTTTTTAATGGCTGCATAGTATGTGTGTGTGTGTGTACACATGTACACCACACCTTCTTTTTTTTTTTTAAGATTTTATTTATTTATTTGACAGAGAGGAATGAAGCAGGCTCCCTGTTGAACAGAGCCCGATGTGGGCCTCGATTCCAGGACCCTAGGATCGTGACCTGAGCTGAAAGCAGAGGCTTTAACCCACTGAGCCACCCAGGCGCCCCACTATATCTTCTTTATCCATTTATCTGTTGATGGACATCTAAGTTCCTTCCATAGTTTGGCTATTGTGGGCATTGCTACTATAAACATTCCGTTGTATGTGCCCCTTCAGATCAATAGATTTGTATAAAAGAATGTATCTTTACTGAGTAATAGCAGTGAGTTCTTTAAGGGGCGTGTGAAAAGATGGATACAGGGGGAGTTTTAGGGAAAATGTATCTAACCTCTTTTCTCATTTCTTTCTTTCTTTTTTTCTTTTTTTTTTTTTTTCAGAAGGTGGGGAAGGAGAGAGAAGAAGAGAGAATCCAAAGCAGGCTCCTTGCCCAGTGTGGAGCCTGATGCAGGGCTCCATCTCAACCCTAAGATCACAACCTAAACAAATCAAGAGTTGGTCAGACACTTAACCGACTGACCCACCCAGGCACCCCTGTTCTTCTTACCCATTTCTGATTTGACTTTCTTTTTACCCACTCCTGGCTTTGGCTTTAACACCAGTCAGAGTCTTTGGTGGTGAGGACAGCAGGTGTCCAGGAATAGTGCAGCGATCACTGTACTTGCAGTTGCCCTCTTGAGGTCTTAATTAAGAAAAAAGAGTGGTTGGGCGCCTGGGTGGCCCAGTGGGTTAAACTTCTGCCTTCGGCTTAGGTCATGATCTCAGGCCCTGGGATCGAGGCCCGCATCGGGTTCTATGCTCAGGAAGGAGCCTGCTGCTTCCTCTCTTTCTGCATACCTCTCTGCCTACTTATGATCTTTCTCTCTGTCAAATAAATAAAATCTTAAAAAAAAAAAAGTGGGTGTCTGTGATTGGTTTAATTTGAATTCTTCCTCACTATAGTCTACCTTCCCATATTTTTTTCCTGTTCTTATGTCCTAGAGATTTCCTTTTTCTAAGCCGAAGAAATGTGGATTCTCCCTGTGGCAGGAGATTTACCTAGCTGTAATTTTTTTTTTAAGGTTTTTATTTATTTATTTATTTATTTATTCGAGAGAGTGCACAAAGAGAGAGCACAAACAGGGGGAGCAGCAGGGGGAGAGGGAGAAGCAGCCCACCTGCCAAGCAAGGAGCCCAACACAGGGCCTTATCCCAGGACCCTGGGATCATAAGCTGAGCCCCTTGGACGCCCCTCACCTGGCTGTAATTTGAGCAGGCGCATGCCCTTCCTCGCCCATGCTTCCTTCAGCTTCCAGCATCCCACCGTCTTCTGTTTCTGCTTCTCCCTGCAGATATCTCCACAGGACCTTCCTGGTTGAATCAGGGACTCCTTTTGAACTCTACTCAATCAGTTTCAAATTTAGACCTGACCACTGGTGCCCCCTTGTCCCAATCAAGGTACGTATTTTTTCTGGATTATAAAGAGAAGCGGCGAAGCCCTGAGCTCCTCGGTGGGGGAGAGGCAGGTGTTACTGCCGGCACAGGTCTTCCTGGAGCGGCTTCAGGCAGAGCGCCCCAGTGGCACCTCCTCTCCCCTGTTTTTAGTCCTACATTTTACAAAGCTTAAAACATCCGCCACATTAATGAACTTGTGTGTTTTTAATTATTTGCTAGTGTAAACCAAGGGTTGTGCTTGGATGCTGAAGTGGCCTTAGCAACCGGGCAGTTCCTTGCCCCAAACAGTCACCAGTCCAGTAGTGCGGCCTCTCACTGCTCTGAGTCGCGAGGCGAGACCCCCTGTTCGTTCAACGATGAAGATGAGGAAGATGACGAGGAGGACTCCTCCTCCCCAGAATAAAGACAGGAGAAAACCAACGTTTTAATATTTGATGCTCATGTGTGTTTTTAGTGTGAGCTCTTGTTTTGAAATGCTTCAGTCTTTGCCTTTGTTTGCACTGTGTGTTCACTGAAAACTAGGGAAACACAATAAGCAAATTATCTGAAGGCTGAGATGATTGAGATGAAAGTTAACATAGTGTGAATGAAAACTCTGAACGACAGAGCGCCATGGATCACACTGCAAACAAAGTGGTTTTCTGAGGTGGTAGAGGGGACAGTCCCTAAAGAATTGGCAGTATGAATGAAGCTCATTTACCTTCCACGAGGTGGGATCCTTGTGGCCCCCCAGCCCCCGTAACCCTCTGAATCAAGATTGCTGTGGTGAACAGCTTGTGACATCATGTTTGTCATGTCTGCCTTCCTGGACTGGGCTGCTGTTTACAAGCAGAACTGACCATGAAAGGATCCCAGTGGGGGTGAGTTGTACAGTGAGGGGTATAGATGGCAGTCCTTGTGGTCTAAGGAGCGTAGGTTGAACTGCTGAACTAGTTGGAAGTCTAGTTGAGGTGCTTGACGCATCAGCTGCCTTAGACAGCTTCTAGAAAGGAGCAAGCGCTAATTCTTAAGTACGTAAGTGACATTTAGAATAATTTATAGTAAAAGTGAAATGATCATTATTAGCCAGTGCATTGGTGCATAGAATTTTCTAGGGCTACTTCTGGAAGCCAAAATAGAATAGTGTTTCTACGTGCATTAAATACTTTGCCAGCACTGCCTTTGCCAGCATTCGAACTCTGGAGTTTACAGAGAAGAAAATTGTATCTACAGGTTTAATCAAAGCTATGCATTTCATATAGCTTTTTCATTTAAAACAAAACCAAGAAACAAATTCCTATGACTGAACTGCTTGCTTAGAGTTCCCTACGGTACCTGTGTGATTTCACTCAGTGTGCAATTTGTGAAAATGAACCAAATGTCATTACTTTTGTCTTAAAAGTCTATTTCAAGAATATGGACAGCAATGTTTTCCTGTACATGTTGCCTTTTGTACATTTTCGTTTATCAAAATCACCGTATTTGGCTTATTCCTGGCTAAATCGCATTTTACACCAACCCACTATTCAGTGTTTCACAGAAACACAGAAAAATATTAATCACTCCAAACGCTTGGATCTGTTTCATGTCGTGCAGTAAACAGTATGTTGTTCCATAGCCAAAGATGCCACCGGGAACACTGCTTTGGTGTATTCACAGTTCCTGCTCCTCTGCACAGGGGGATGTGGGGACATCTGCCAGCGTGGCCAGACCCCAGTCTAATTTCACATTAAGGCCTTGAGAAGGAGCAAGTAATAATAGAAAATAACCCTCTAACTCGAATCATTTGAATTTGCTTCTAACACCTTTGGGCCCAGCACTAAGCTTGTCCCGGATCAGTGCTTTTCTAAATCCATGGGGGAATAGGATGCCTTCTTACGCCTTTTCCAAGTTCTTCTAGTCTGCTTCCAGTGAGCCGGAGGTGAAAGATTTGGCTGACCGAAAATTTTTACTAAGGCCATAAAAAGTAATACATAAGAACACACAACTTTAACTTAAATTCCTTTGAGACAAAACTTGCATTCTGTCACAAAGAAGCCATAGTGCAGACTCAGAGTGGTCAAGGGGCAGGGAGATGAAGGTGGTTCTTAGAGAATTCCGTCTCAGCCTGAGTGCCGGGGCACACCTCTGAGGCTGGGTGGATGGCCGGACCTGGAAAGACCTCAGAGGCTGCCGTGGGCCTCCGACGGCTTCCAGGACATTTCTGACTTGAAGATCATCAGCTGCACATTTGAGTAAAACTGAGTTTCCTGCCAAACTGCCACCTCCTTTACTAACTCCAGCCTTAACCACCTGCACCCCTGTACTTGAGGGGGGCCCAGTAGGGCCCTGCAGAGACCGAGGGCCACAGCTCGCTCTTTAGTCTTCAGAATATTTATACAGGTTCTAAGACCTGGACATCGGCATTTGTGCAGGTACATTAACCATAACTAGCAGAGTCCTTGCTGGAGCTCTCAGGACACCACCCCTTTCTCTGTTCTCTCTCTCTCTCTCTGCTGCTGCTAGGTGTTGTTTTTTTTTTTTTAAAGCAACCAAAGACTCTTAACTAGTGCCCCATCATTGGCCCCCTCAGCCATGGGCATGTGGTATTTGGTGGGAAATGGTCTCCATCCCTCAGTAGTGGGTTTGTCTTACTGCTGAGGACATCTGTTAGAGTCACTGTGGTCACCAGTACCTGTCGCTGGTATAAATCGCATTTCAAACTGACCCGCTATTCAGTGTTTACCTGAGCAGAAAACTAAGTTGAGATATTTAGAAAGATAAATTCTTTGACTCTTCTGTATCTCCTCTAAAGAGATTTCTTTAAACTTCAACACTTAGTCACAATTCCATATAGAAGTCAAAGTAAAAAATGTTAGGAAATTATGGTCACAACATCCAGTATTCTCTGTAGGCATAGGGGTTACTTGCACACACAGACACCGCTCCCCGAAGGTGCTGGTCCCACTCTGCTTTTTGGAAAGTTCGAGAGGTCTTTTTCCTCCTCAAGGGCCAGTTCAGCTGTGTGACCCTTCCAAGTGCATTGTGTCAGCCAGTCAGTAAATTCATGCTCCTTTTAGTACTCGCACAGGGGGTACCAGTTGTGCCCCAGCTGGCCCGTACATGGGGGGGGGGGCAACACTGCCAGAGTCCGTGGCCGTGCTTCCGGGCCCCAGGCACCTGCCTGAGGTCCCCTTCCCCTCACCCCGTGAATCTGTGTCATCTACTCCATCTTTTCATGTGCTGACAAGGGCATGAGAACAGCTCTAGTTAAGTGCTGATGGGAATTGTGCCTTATGACCACAGAGGGCGCTGTGGAGCGGTCAGGAAAGGGCGTGCTGACACAGTGACTCCTCCCTTCAGCCGAGGGCACTGGCCCAGGACAACATGACAGATGATGACCACATGTTTGGTTTCCCGCAGTTTACTTCTTTATTGGAATGGTGGGGAGTGTCTGCCATTTTAGCAAGAGGAAAGAGGAAAACTCCCTCATTGGCAGAAATTTGCAATTGTAACCATACCCTGCCATACTTGAAAAATAAAGCCAGGGTCAGTCCTCAGATGCAAATTAGCTCCCATCAGATGATGAAAATGGAGATGTTTCACAAACATGCAGATATCTGTCACTTGACTCTTTGCTAAAACACAGCTCTTTTGGCTGCTTGGGCACAGAGACAGCAAAGTTGCTCCAAGTATGGATGTAACTTGGACCGCGGGGACATAGTGGCAGAGAGTGTCCGTGGGAGCAGAGTTACAAAGTTACAAAATAAGGAGGGAGCTGCCAAAGCTGTTTCTCTCATAACCACACTCAAAGAGAGAGTTGGGGAGGAGGGTTTGCCTGTTTAACTTGAACAGTGGTTCACTTTAAGGGCCCTGTCCTCAGGCGTATGAAAGAAGTGTGTCTCTCCAACAAATCTGGGATGTAGGTATTGAGATTGTACTTCCTTAGTGGTAAGTATGGGGTGTTGGACAGTGAATGTAAAGATTCAGTAGGTATTTGAATACACAACAGGAAATGTTGAGAATGATCAGTGCTAAGGATAAAAATGACAGGGTAATGAGACAGTGGGGGGAAGGCGACTGGCTGGGGTGGCCAGGGAAGGCCCCCCTCCGAGAAAGTGACATTTGTCCTGCGTCAGACAATTGAAAGACTGAAAGATTTATCATGCCACTCTGTCCTGTAATATTTGGAGTTGCTATTAAATTCCAGTTTTAAGCGTACATTTTGGAGTTTATTAAGGAATTTTTAAGATTTAAAAGAAAAACTAGTTTAGGTACCAGCAGTATCCATAAACCAAGAAAAGATTCTAAGTAACCCATGACGTTCTTCTTACTAGCTTCATCATCTTGCAGTGGAAGCTTTACTATAGAAAAGTAATCACTTTTCTAGGTGTTTTCTTCTAGTTTTTCAAGATCTACTTTTTTAGATACATAAAAGATAATCTTTTACTCTGCATGTGGATTGGCCTTAGTGGAGCTAAAGACTCCCCCAGGATATTTCCACAAATAGGCTTCCCGGGGCCCTGGGTGGCTCAGTTGGTTAAGCGACTGCCTTCGGCTCAGGTCATGATCCCAGAGACCCGGGATCGAGTCCCATATTGGGCTCCCTGCTTGTGTTCCCTCTCTCGCTGTATTTCTCTCTATCAAATAAATCTTTAAAAAAAAAAAACACACAAACAAATAGGTTTCCCATTTTCATGATCCCCAGCAGTGGTCCCTAGGCACTGCCAGTTATGAGTGTGTGTGTTTATGGAAGATCCACAGGTGTGTCCCCAGGGCCTGCACCATGCCGTCCACCTCAGGAGTGTGCCTCCCTGCCTGCTAAATGGCAGCGGGCAGTTAGTTTAACCTTCAGGGAAGCCACACTATTACTCAAAAGGGAAAAGCCTGATATTTGCTTCTTAAGATCTTACCTTTATAAGAAAAATATAAATGCCCACATAAAAACATTTCTCAGGAATTAGCCCCTTCAAGGTATCTGAGCAGTTAGGCTTACATAACCTGTAAGATCTAGTACCCCCACACGCACTACACTCACACTATGCTAAAGAAGAAATAGTGGGGGACACAAAACTTTGACCCTCCAGTTATGCCCTGGGCATCTCTGATGACTACGGAAGCATAAATGGTAGCAGATAGCCATAGGCGATAATATTGAGGATAGCAAAAAGTGTGTTCGTATCCTCTGTGCGTTCTGTGCAGCTCTTCTCTTGGTTAAGGTGAAATCCTGTGTCATTCTTACAGCCTTTGCTTTACAAGAAGGGCTCTAGAATCCAGTGCTATCTTGACTCTTGCTGGTCCAACAGACTGGACTTTGGGCCTCCCTGCTTAGAGCTGCATTGGAAGCCAGTATAGATAAAACAGGGGCAGGGCCCTCTTTTCTCCACCAAGGGTCTCAGAATGGAAGGGAACATCTCTTCACCCCATTCATTGAGAAATAAACTGAGGGCTTGACCTGCCTAACATCCCTTTGCCTGTCTGGCAGAGTCTGAGCCACAACCCAGAATTTCCTCCTCCTGTGAGGGCCACATGGCCTCCTGAAAACTGCCCCCTCACCAGAGTCCTCCCAGACAGCTCCGAGTAAGTATCCATCGTCTGTCACACCAAGTGCTTCCCAGTTGAGCAGTGAAGCATGCTGGGGACTCCAGTCCTGAGTCCCCAATGTGAGGCTGTGGTATCAGCTTTTGGGCTTCTCTACCCGGAAGCCCCCAGGTTTAGACCTCACGCCTGGAAAGCAACTCATTCCTTCGTGAGCAAAGACCGCCTGCGTGTTGGTCATGGTGGGAGGCTGGCGAGGTTGGGTGAACAGTGAATCCTTCTGTCCCACACTAGCGTGTTTCTGTCCATGTCTGTCGCAACAAGGAAACTTCCCCAGATCGTGTTGGGGTTAAAAACCCTCCATCACTTCAAACTCACAGTGTTGTCACTAATGATATGTCGTCTTCGGCTTGCAAGAAATGGCCTGATTTGTTCTGTCCATGATGGGTCAGTGTTTTTTTTTCACACTACAAAGTTCGAAGACGCAGATTCTTTTCAGCTAGAAGACTTCTCTGAGCACATTGCAGTTCTCTTCCTCTTAGCAGCGTGATGGCAGGTTCCACCTTTCATTAACAAGTGGCCCAACTGCGCCCGCCGGCCTCTCTGCAAGCCTGAGCTCTTAGGACCATGATTCGGTACTGGGAGTTCCTTGAGGTGTTTTGTTTACCATTGCCACACTTGACTTTGAGACAGAAGAGAGGCTGTGAGGCCAAATCACAAGTTTGTTCACCTTTTCCTTTGGAGATGCTTTACTCTGATCTTGTGCTGTTGGGTTTTATTTCCAGAAAATATAGGTCTGCTTTTTTTTCTGCATGAAGGAAAGAAACATTGTGGTGACACATGCTTTAGGCAGTTTAAATGAGAGAAGTCAGGGGAAGATGCAGACACCACATCTGACTTGCCTAGTGTAGAGTTTATTAGATTGAAGTACCTAACCTAATATGATGTATTATTTTATAGCATCTCAAACTTTGTAAATAAATACTGTTATTTTTATATGGAAATTTTATAGAAGAGCTATTTCTGTATACTTAATTATTCCTGGATTTCCTGAAATTGCTTTCAATAGATAACAGACAAGTCCTAAGCAGTGTTCCTCTAAGGATGGTTCATGGACCACATGCAGCAGAATTAACGAGGAGAGTTATAAAATGTTGCATCACTAGGACCCACCCCAGACACTCCGAAGCACTGGCAGTGGGCCCCCTGGGAAGTTGTATTTTTAAATAAACTCTGAGTGGTGGTTTTTGTCCATTAAAGTGTATCTTTATCCATCCTGTAAGCTTAAAAGGAGGAAGGAAAAAAACAGATGAGTGTAAGTTGTGCTTGAGGAAAAAAAAAATGGATCAGACTATTCTATGATTTGAATGAAATGTATTATAGAAAAAATAAATAATTTAAATAATGTTGGTCTCATTATTAGTGGGCTGATGGGGGGTTAGAGGGTATTGTGGTATGCTGCCTCGCTCACCCTCCTTTAGGACCAGGACACTCCCTCCACTCTGTATCCCCCCAGGAATTGCCCTCAGGAGAGAACTGCCTTTCCTGCAGCTATGCCCACAAGCAGCCAGCGAGGGTACAAAAGCCCAGCTTCCTTGCCCCAATCTGGGGTATCTGAAGTGCCATCCAGTTTCAGAATTCCTCATGGAGGGAGGGGGGTGGAGAGATGGGAGAGCCTGGTGGTGGGTACTGGGGACACCTAAAGCATGGAGCACTGGGTGTGGGGCATGGGGAATGAATCTTGGAACACTGGAAAAAAAAATTTTTTTAATAACAATAAAAAAAAAAAAAGAATTCCTCATGGAACTGGGCAGTTCCCCTAACAACTTACCATGGTTCAGCTCCCCCCACTCTCCAGGGGGTGGTCCCAAGAGTACTCCCCGGTACATACTTGCCGCCTCTCCTACCTATGATGGAAATATGTCAGATGCTCGGAAGGTTTTCTGTGTTACAGACCTATGATTTTACATCTTGTTAAGGTTCCTTGAGAAGATTATAATGTAAAGAAACTGTCTTCACAGTCCCAGAAATGATTGGCCTGAGTAGTTTTTTAGGGAAGATGCTTTCTTCACTTCTCTTTACACCAAACCGGCAGCAACCAGGACAGCTGCAGTGAGGAATACAAGACTTGACGTTCCCAAGTCTTAAGCAGAATTTCAAGGCTTCTGGCCTCAGGGACTCTAGACCCTCCGCACCTGTTCAAGCAACCTCTACCTGCTTCGGGGAGAAGCGGGAGCTCCCAGTAATGGCTGTCTCCTATGTTCCTACAAGCTAAGCAGAGGACCTGGTGGGCATGTGCATAGGAAGAAGGTACAGAAGGGTTTGGAGCAATTTGGGGGTTAGATAGGCCAGGACTTGAGAGACCCGAGAAAATGGTTAGGGAAGCTCTCCCTCGAATGTTCATGCCCAGAAAGGAGGGTCTCTTCTTGTAAAGAGTCTCACCTGAGTTCAGTGGGTCAGTAAGCGATGGTGGTGGCGTGAGACACACAGTGTTGAAATAGAGAGTCAGCGCCCACTTTTTTTGTTCCAGGGATTTACTGGAGTGGTAGGCCCCAGCTGGTATGCCCTCTGCCCCTCTTATCCACCCCTTTGTGGCAACTTCTTCAAGCTATTTGATTATGTGTCCAAGGACGGGGTCATTTGGCCATAAGAGTGCTGTAGGCCTTGCAGCCCTGTGGGGAATGTTGTGAAGGACTGTTGGGAATGCCGTTGGTAGCCATTGACGCAGCCACTGGACACACTGCTGCCTACAGAAAGGTGTGCAGACTCCAGTTGTTTCCTTCAAACCCCAGCTTTTTGGTGAAGGGGGAATTGCCTGAGAGGACAAAGCATCAGAGAGAAGACAGCCTCAACCTAGAGTCTTCTCCAGGAAACAACGTACTTGACAATCAACATAACCTTTTTAGTCTATATTCCTAAAAGCTTTCTTCTCCTTTCCTTCTGACAGATGGACTACCTCTGTAGTTCTCTACCTCTTCCATATTTGCAACTTTTTATTCGAGCACTAGCTCCTCTACTGCTCACACCCACACACACCACCAGCTTTCCCAGCTTTCTGGCCTGTCAGGATGTCTTCGTCTGCCCTTGCTGTGGATGGCAGCCAGATGCCTTGGAGCTCCCTCAGCCCCTCCCAAGCCACCTTCCTCCTGAGAGAACTTTCCAGCACCTTGCTAAAACTTGTTTCAGGAAATCTTCTCAGAGTATAAAACGCCCTGTGGTGAAGGAAACCTCTATCAGAGTGGGTGAAACCACTCCCACTTTAGGCAAAATGGAATTCGTCAGAAGCACTTTCTCACTTTCACACAAATCACTTTCTGACGCCTGCCGCAGCGCACAGTGAGGATCCCCTGATCACTTCTTTCTCACTTGCTTATCTCCTTCCTTAAGAGGCCTCTGGTAAGAAGGCTAGATTTGTTTTCTTCTTTCATACCCTAGCATTTGGCCACGGTTCCCAAAAACCAGAACTCAATGACAAATTTTGAGAAGAATGTATAGGGAAGCTCGAAAATGACAGCCCTGGAAGGCACCAGGTCCATAGGGATGATTTGCAGGTTCTGCTCATAGGTAATAGACTTGTTTTCAAACCTCCAGTGAATCAAGATTTGTGTGCTTCCATCCGAACACAAAAAGTTCTTTCACAGGATGTGTTTTTATTTTTATTTTTTTTTTAATTTTCTTTTTTTTTTCTTTTTTTTAAAAATTTATTTATTTATTTATTTTTTTATTGTTGCTAAAATTTTTTTTTTTCCCATTCCCAACACCCAGTGCTCCACGCTCTAGGCGCCGCCAGTACCCACCACCAGGCTCTCCCATCCCCCCACCCCACAGGATGTGTTTTTAAAACATCTCAGGATTGCCTGCTTTTGTGATCTGTCCCTGGAGTAGAGACAAGGTCTTTTCCCACAGAGCAGTGGCTGAGTGTTTCTACAGGATGGGCTCCAGCCTATCTACGATCTAAAAGACTAACGGTGTGCTCAAGTTTTATCAACATTCAGTTTATAAATCACTATTAACAGTTCAAGATATGAATGAAGATGACAAATTTTTTATTTTAATAAACACTTAGAAATTATTTTTTTTAATATTTTTTTTATTTGACAGAAACACAGCGAGAGAGGGAACACAAACAGTGGGAATGAGAGAGGGAGAAGCAGGCTTCCTGCCGAGCAGGGAGCCTGATGTGGGACTCAATCCCGGGTCTCTGGGATCATGACCTGAGCCGAAGGCAGTCACTTAGCCAACTGAGCCACCCAGGCGCCCCTAGAAATTATTTTTAAGAACCAGACCCAAACATGCGCCCAGTGGACTCTTGCCAGTCAGATTAAAGGCATGTACAGCGATGCAGGTCATCAAACCACACTTCCTCCGGGGGATGAGTATTCCTCTTGTTCTCCTGCCTTCTTCAGACAGACAAGCAAGGGTAGAGCATGGGAGGCCTGGGAGGCCGCCTGCTACTTTCACTGAGGCGTTGAGTCAGCCCCTGGCAGCAGGCAGTGGAACGCAGGCACCTTAAAAGGCCCCTTCTGGCTTCCTCACCTGGATTCAGGGATGTACAAACAACAGCTTCTCGGGACAGTTGCTCAAAAAACATTTCTAAAACCTCTTGTAAGGAACACTATTGCAAGGGCAGCTGTGACCTCCTGGTTAGACCTGTGCCAGAAAACTTGTCTATACCTTGATCCAGCAGGTTAAAGACAAGCCTAGCCAAAGAAATAAGCTCACAAGGGAGAGTTCCTGCCTCTGCCTGCCACCCCCTCCCCCATCTCTTCCCCGTCCTGAATCCCTTCTGAAAGCCTGAAGGGCAAAAACACAAGCAAGTTGCAGGGGTGGGGTTGGCCAGAGAGGTGGGTGCCTGCTAGGACAGGCTGCGGCCACTCCCAGCCATCATGACAAAGGACAGACACAGAAACTGATGGGAGACAAAGTTTGGGCAGATACTATTGGTTTGCAACCTCGGGCTTTCCAGGTGGAATGTGAAACACCCCTGTAGCTGGAGGGCAGGGAGAGGAGGAAGGAAGAGGCAAGCCATTCCAGGTTGGTAAGTGACAGTTCTAGGAAGCAAAGGGGACTTACATTTGAGACTTGTCTTGGGCAGCAGCAAGATGAATGGATCCCGCAACCACTCAGCAGATCTTAAAAGTTCATAAAGAGGCCTTAACTGGGTTTAGGCACGTACACTGGGCAGGTGTCCTCAACTGCAGCAAGGCTGTGTCCTTGGAGCAGCCTCTGGGAACGGGAAAGGCAAGCAGAACCCCCAGTCCGAGGACACAGAAGGGCGGGAGGAGCCTGAGGGCCAGTACACAGCTCACGGATCAGCTGGCAGTCCTGTCTTTTTGATGACCTTCCCCAACTGACATACAACGAGCAGAAGAAGCCTAGAAATGAAAGACCGCGACACCCATATATCATCAGCTGTGCGGGCCATAGAGGCGCTGGAGGGCAATGGCTGATCAGCAGCCAGCAGCTGCTTCTCCCTCCAGGTGGTGAGGGAGGGGATGAAAACTCCAGCACCAGCTGCAGCAGTTGGTAAACGGAAGCACAATCTCCTTTGTGTTGTCATGTTTTTTTAGGTTTTTGTTGCAAGACAACATTACCAATCATGGCATTAGGAGTCCCTGATTGAGTTAAAGTACTGCTAGGTATAAATTAATGAATCAAAAGACAAACCATGAACCAATCTATTCATTTGATGAGCTGCCATTTGAGAAAATTTAGTTGACATTTCTTTGCACACACACATATGTACAGTCCAGATCCCTTAAAATAATCCCTATGCATAATCCTGTAACAAACTCCCAAGTTTTCTGTAGGATTTTGTCATGTTCAGTAAGCAGTATTAGGAGCGCCTGGGTGGCTCAGTAAGTTGGGCATCTGCCTTCAGCTAGGGTCATGATCCCAGGGTCCTAGGACCAAGCCCCATGTCAGGCTCCCTGCTCAGTGAGGAGTCTCCTTCCTCTGCTCCTCCCCCCAGTTTGTACTCTCTCACGTGCTCAAAATAAGTATAAATTTAAAAATTAAAAAAAGAAAGTAGGCAGTATTAGAACACTCTCTGCGGTTGACTATCAATCTGTTAAGTGAAAAGAGACACCCTTAGTAGGGGAAAGTCAGGAGTGTTCTTTACACACCCTTACCTGTTATCTTCCTTCCTATGAGATACAATGTGTATACGTGTGCAAGCCCCTCCTCGCCCCACAGCACACAGATACTGTGGGTTGTTGGGGATGTTTGAAAGACCTCTGTGACTGGAACACTTGCTTGAAATAGGAGGAAGGAAAGGTTTGCTCGTAAGTCCAGGAATCATAAGCCAGTGCCCACTCCACTTGGGAATACTCAACCTTCACTGTCAGTGTGAGGGAACCCAGTGAAAATCTTTTTTCTTGGAAATTGGAATTAGGAACTTGCTTGTTATACATGGACTTTCTTTCCCCTTTGTAAATTCAGGGCCTGGCACAACAGCTGATATATGATAATAGGCGCTCGGTCTTTACTGAATGAGTTAATGAATGAATGGAAAAGTGACTTACACACTCTTCCAAAGTTTGTTGACCTTTTGGTTAGTTTTGAATAAACAAAATGCTCTCACCTTCAGCACGGATGATCCAGCCAAAGCCTGGGTAAGTTTGAAAGATTGGCCTCTTACCACCCTGTGTTCTTACTTCTGCTGGATTGAGTCAAGAGAGGAGAGGACAGAGAAAAGAGTGAAAAGTTGAAAAGGTGAGGCATTTGCCTGGCTCAGGAAGCAATTGGATGGTAGTAGCAAATACGCTGATATAAGCAGAAAAAATACCGTGACTCTTAGCGAAGACGTTTGAAGGAACACCCGACCTTTATCACCCCACCTCTGGTTCCTAGAGACTTATAGCCTCATTGTTTCTAGCCCACCAACTCCATTGCTTTGCCAACCAAACTGGGCCCCTGTATACTGGATCCTTTTTCTCCCATCCAGGAAGGTTATTGGTTTATTTGCTATCAGCCAAGAAGAGACGACGGAAGCATACGGGCTACATATCTTTGCTAAGCCACAAACCAGTATGTTCCATGTTTCAAAACTGAAACAGCTGTTTTATTCCCCTTCCCCCTATCCTTTACTAGCTAGTTGTCTGCTTGCTGCCATTAACACACTTGTTCTAACCGGCAGCCACTGGATTCTTCCATATCTAAGTGTGGGCAGCTGTTAACAAGAGAACACTTGCCTAGAGAAGTCAGAGAGCATGGGAGGAAATGAGTGTTTTATATAGTCAAAAACAGATGACTAAGAACTACATCAAGAAGTCCGTAATACTCCCAGCTGCTTCCCATGTGAATTTATCTGTAATATCTTCTCAGGAGAAGCTCTGGCAGTACAGATGATGAGTGACCATCCCAAAGTCATGAAGAGACCAAATCACTTGAAAAGAAGGATCTCAACTCTGGAGTTCTAGCCAGAGAAACTTCCACATCCAATCTTTGCATCCAGGGAGGGAGAAGCCTTAAATGCCAGAGAGGGCAACATAAGGAATCAGGCTACTGCTCCAAGCCTGAGTTCTAAGAGGTTTGCCAAACATTCACCCCACCCTCATCTTAAGTTCAAAGACAGTCCCATTTAGATCCCTGGTTTAAAAGGTGAACTTTCAGGGGCATCTGGGTGGCACAGTTGGTTGGGTATCCAACTCTTGGTTTTGGCTGGGTCGTGATCTTGGGGTTGTGGGACCCACCCTGAGTCAGGCTCCCTGCTCAGTGTAGAGCCTGCTTGAGATTCTCTCTCTCCTGCACCATCTGCGCCCACCTCACTTCACACGCCAGTACATGTGTGCTCTTTCTCCTTCAAATAAATAAATATTTAAAAATAAAAGGTGAACTGAGTCCAGGCACATTCAATCAGAAGCCCATTTGAAAAGGCCTGCTGGGGGTCACCTGGGTCGTTCAGGTCATGATCCTGGGGTCTGGCATCGAGCCCCACATTGCACTCTTGGCTCAGCTGGGGGGTCTGCTTTTCTCTCTCCTTCTGCCCATCCCCCAGCTCATGCTCTCTCTCGCTCATTCCCTCTTAAATAAAAATAAAATTCTTTTAAAAAATAAAAAAGGCCCCCTAGATAAGATACAGAGCCTTTTTCCTCCTACCCTTTGCACCTGTAGGTGTATTAATAGGCCAGGGATGCACCTGTCTTAAGGAGAAACTCTTTCAGCCATTGGTTTGTAAGTTGAATTAGTTACAGTGGAGTTAGTCGAGATGCTTTTCCACAAACCCTGAGCAGGTCTCCTAAGCTGACCAGCTGGCACTGGTTCCAAAAACTCATGCTGATGAGTGTAGGGAATGCGCCTAAGCAAATTGAGGACTCCTGTGGCCAGTCCATGAAGCACAGGAGAGGGACATAATTTGTTTCCTAAATAATTAAACCTTAAAACAATAATAAAAAGCTAAGGCATAAAGCACCAACTGCCAGGCACTATTTTAAGTACTTAGCCCTATTTTACAAACGAAAACTCAGAAACGGCTTGAGCCAGGGGTTGAGAAAGGATTTAAACCTAAGGAATTATGAAAAATAACAAAAGGAAACTCATTTAGAATGAAATCGGGAGGCCAGGATGGGCAGTTCTCATGCCCTATGACTCCCACCGATTACAAACCCAACAGGAAGAAAGGCAGCTTGCAAGTGAATGGCACTTGACTTTCCTTTACTATATTTAAGGAAAGGTTTCCTCCTCTACCTTGGCAACAGCCCAGCCAATGAGAGGCTGTCAAAATCAACCAGTCAGAAGCCACTATACTGTGACCTCTCCGTTTAGTCCAATGGCCGTTTTGTTTCTAACAGCCCTTTCCAGCCATCCCCCGTTCCTTTATAAAAGAGCTTTCCTCTCGTTTGTAGTGTGCGTTTCTTTTTGGTTTCGCTGGTATTTGTTTGTTCTGGGTGTGCAGTTTGGACGGTTGCGTAGGATAGAAAAAAACAGGAAGTTAAACGGTGTTGTTACATGAAGAAAGGCAGTGCTTATAAAGACACACTTCCTAATATCAACTCAAAATGAATTCAGGGGATCGTAGGTCTGGAGTAAAGACCAGAATTTCCAGCGTGGGCGCCACTAAAAAGCCAGAGAGGGCCCTGGGCTGTTACAGTGTCTTGCTGGCTTCAGTTCCACCCTTGAGAAAGGCAGCTTGCACTCTGCCTCCTTGTCTCACACACATTTCAGAAGTCTGTGAAGGTGAAAGTGGTTGGCGCTATATTGAAACGTTGAATTCTGAAGAAGATTCCTAAGGAACTAGGCCCAAGCTAATAAGGTCAAAAGTCAGTACAACAGGGGACAAGTGCACGTGCGTTGGAGGCAGGGATGTTCTAGTCCGTGCCCTGTGGGGAGAGACGGAAATCCACCAGAGTGAAGGTTTCTGTCCTCAAGGGGTGAACAGTCACAGCTAAGAAAAAATACACACTATGAAGACTTGAGATTTGGCATCACAAAATAGCAGCAATGATCAAGTGTAAACTCAACAAAGCAGCAGAGACTAGCTTTGGGCAGGCCTTGGAACACCGTGGGTGAGCTTTGAACCACACACCTCTGGGGCAGGTGGGGAGAGAGCCCCATTGCTGGCAGGCAGGGTCGGTCAGAGCCTGCAAAAAGACCTCCCATTTCTGAGGTCCTGTCGTTATGAGAGAGCCACAAAAGATGGCCACGTAGTACTTGGAGGGGTTAAAAGTTGCTGGGTCATCATCTAGAAGACTGGATTGGCTGTGTAGGAGAGCTCAGAGCACATATGGTGACCATCTCCCCCACTGCGCGGCCACCCCTAATCAGCCAAGAGGAGACGCCCTGTTCTGGAACCTGGAGTGGATCGACTGACAGAAGAACCCAGGGGCACTTGGAAATCTTGGAGGATCGGAGGTTTATTTAACATCAGCGAACTCAGAGGAGAGTGATCTCCAAAAGTCTAAGCCCTGAGCACGAACAAAGGAGGTAATTTATATATTTTTACTTCCATATATGTGGCACTTTCACGCCCAGGGCTGGCGGGGCAGGCGGGTAAACCCGGAATGGCTCTGGGGCTGGAACTGGGATTGCTCAACTGGTTTGGTCAGGCATCTTAGAGCAGAGTTTTTCCTTATTAATTTATAAAAGAACTTCGGTGGTAGCTGCTGTTTGCATGGCGGTTTATTCAACCCAGGGGGAAACCACTAGTTGGAGTTTCTCTACTGAGGCTGCCACAGGGACCTAGGGGCCTTGGAATCTGGCCAAAGCTTTGGTGGGGGCGGTCTGTGTTATGGAACCATTTTATTTGAGATAGCTAATTAACAAACTCCTTCAGATGGATTCTGGGACAGCCCCTTTTTAAAATAGCTGCCTCTCTGAAGGATCCAGATGATCCTCAAAGTACCATAGATGAGGTCATTAATCATAATATCTTGGTTTCATATATTTGCAACATACTTATAAACATGTTAGGGAAGCTCGTTGAAAAGGAACGACTGCCAGTTGACCCATGAGCTGGGCCTTTGCTCTTCTCCCTCCCCTGTCCTTGAAATGTGGGTTCTGTTTGCCTTTCCTACTCCCAGAGGCTGGTGCAAGGACAGGGCCTTGGGATAATGATGTGGTGTCGAACACCTGTGGAGAATCTGTGACAGAACCTAGTTAGGGCCTTTAGATGAGCTTTCAAGATTTGGCACACAGGTGTGGGGACTCACTCCTCTTGCTGTTTCCCAAGATGAATGTTAAAATTAAGTTCTCTTTGCTTATCAAAACTGCCACCTATGAACCTGGAGGGGCCTACCTCTTCCTCTGGCCTCTCCCTGCCCTCCACATATGGGGGCCACTATCAGATTTCACCCAGAGAGTTCCTGAGATTATGAGCCAGTAACACTATAATAATGTTTTCTAATTAGTATGGATTTCAAAAATCTGCCTGTTACACAGGCTAATCTTGTCCATTGGAGTTATTTGTTAAGACTCTATTAGAATAGTCTACAGTCTTTTAATGTCTTAGAGTCCGTTTTGTAACTTAAAATCAAGTAATTAACATACAGTATATTAGTTTCAGATGTAGAGTTCAGTGATTCATCACTAGCATATAACATTTAGTGCCCCTTACATCATGTGTCCTCCTTAATGTCAAGCACCCAGTTGCCCATCCCCCCCACCAATCTCCTCTCCTCCAACCCTCCGTTTGTTCCCTATAGTTAAGAATCTCTTGGGGCGCCTGAGTGGCTCAGTTGGTTAAGCGACTGCCTTCGGCTCAGGTCATGATCCCGGAGACCCGGGATCGAGTCCCATGTCAGGCTTCCTGCTCAGCAGGAAGCCTGCTTTTCCCTCTCTCACTCCCCTTGCTTGTGTTCCCTCTCTGGCTGTGTTTCTCTCTGTCAAATAAATAAAATCTTTAAAAAAAAAAAAAAAAGAATCTCTTAAGAACCTTTTCTTTCCTTCTCTGATTTCATCTTATTTTTCCCTCCATTCCCCATGTTCATCTGTTTTTGTTCTTAAATCCAAATGAGTGAGATCAGATGATAATTGTGTATCTCTGATTCACTTATTGTAACTTAGCATAATACCCTCTAGTTCCATCTGCGTCCATACAAATGGTAAGCTTTCAAGTTCTTGATGGCGAATAGTATTGCCTTGTATATATATACACCACAACTTCTTTATCTAACTGGACATGTGGGCTTCTAACATAGTTTGGTTATTGAGGACATTACTGCTATAAACATTGTGGTACACGTGCCTCTGCAGATCACTACTACATTTGTACCTTTAGGGTAAATACCCAGTAGTGCAATTGCTGGGTCGAAGGGTAGCTTTATTTTCAACTTTTTGAGGAACCTCCATACTGTTTTCCAGAGTGGCCACACCAGCTTTCATTCCCACCAACAGTATAGGGGGGGATCCCCCTTCTCCGCATCCTTAAAAATACCTATCCTTTCCTGACTTATTAATTTGAGCCATTCTGACTGGTTTTGATTTGTATTTCCCCAATGCCAAGTGATGTTGAGCACTTTTTCATGTGTCTGTTGGCCATTTGGATGTCTTCTTTGCAGAAATGTCTGCTCGCGTCTTCCGCCCATGTCTTGACTGGGTTATTTGTTCTTTGGGTGTTGAATGTGGTAAGTGCTTTATAGATTTTGGATACTAGCCCTTTATGTGAGATGTCATTTGCAAATATCTTCTCCCATTCTGTCAGTTGCCTTTTGGTTTTGTTGACTGTTTGCTGCGCAAGAGCTTTTTATCTTGATGAAGTCCTGGTAGTTCATTTTCGCCCTTGCTCTCCTTGCCCTCCTTGCCTTTGGCGATGTTTTCTAGGAAGAAGTTGCTGTGGCTGAGGTCGAAGAGGTTGCTGCCTGTGTTCTCCTCAAGGATTTTGATGGATTCTGGTCTCATATTGAGGTCTTCCATCCATTTTGAGTCTACTTTTGTGTGTAGTGTAAAGAAATGGTCCAGTTTGATTCTTGTGCACGTGGCAGTCCAATTTTCCCCATTTTCCCCTTGTTGAAGAGACTGTCTTTTTTTCCACTGGATGTTCTTTCCTGCTTTGTTGAAGATTAGTTGACTGTAGAGCTGAGGGTCTATTTCTGGGCTCCATGTTCTGCTCCACTGATCTATGTGTCTCTTTTTGTGCCAATACCGTACTGTCTTGATGATTACAGCTTTGTAACAGAGCTGGGGTCTGGAATTGTGATGCTGCCAACTTTGGTCTTCTTTTTCAACATTCCTCTGGCCATTCGTTTTTGGTTTTTTTGTTTGTTTGTTTTTTTCTGTTTCCATATAAATTTTAGGACTATTCCATTTCTTTGAAAAAAGTTGAAGGTCTTTTGATATGGACTGCATTAAATGTGTAGATTGCTCTAGGTAGCATAGACATTTTCACAGTATTTGTTCTTCCAATCCATGAGCAGGAAATGTTTTTCCATTTCTTTGTGTCTTCCTTGGTTTCTTTCATGAGTATTCTGTAGTGTTCTGAGTACAGATCATTTGCCCCTTTGGTTAGATTTATTCCTAGGTATCTTACAGTTTTGGGTGCGATTGTAAATGAGACCGACTCCTTAATTTCTGTTTTTTTCTGTCTTGTTGTTGGTGTGTAGAAATGCAGCTGATTTCTGTGCATTGGTTTTATATCCTGACACTTTACTGAATTCCTGTATGAGTTCTGGCAGCTTTGGAGTGGAGTCTTTTGGGTTTTCCACGTAAAGTATCCTATCATCTGTAAAGAGTAAGAGTTTGACTTCTCCTTTGCCGATTCAGATGCCTTGTATTTCTTTTTGTTGTCTGATTGGTGAGGCTAGGACTTCTCATACAATGTTGAATAGCAGTGGTGATAGTGGACATCCTTGCCGTGTTCCTGACCTTAGGGGGGAAGCTCTCAGTCTTTCTCCATTGCAAATGATATTTGCTGTGGGGCTTTGGGGTTTTTATGATATTGAGGTATGTACCCTCTGTCCCTACACTGTGAAGAGTTTTGATCAAGACAGGAGGCCGGACTTTGTCAGATACTTTTTTAGCATCTATTGAGAGTATCATATGGTTCTTGTTCTTTCTTTTATTAATGTATTGTATCACACTGATTGCTTGTGGATGTTGAACCAACCTTGCAACCCAGGAATAAATCCCACTTGGTCATGGTGAATAATCCTTTTTTTTTTTTTTTAAAGATTTCATTTTATTTATTTGACAGAGAGAGAGACCACAAGTAGGCAGAGAGGCAGGCAGAGGGAGAGGAGGAAGCAGGCTCCCCGCCAAGCAGAGAGCCCGGTGCAGGCCTGGATCCCAGGACCCTGGGATCATGATGTGAGCCGAAGGCAGAGGCTTTAACTCACTGAGCCACCCAGGCGCCCGTGAATAATCCTTTTAATGTACTATTGGATCCTGTTGGCTGGTATTTTGGTATTTTGGCATCCATGTTCATCAGGGATATTGGTCTTTTTTTTTTTTTTTTAAGGTTTTATTTATTTGACAGCGAGAAACACAGAGAAGGAACACAAGCAGGGGGAGTGAGAGAGGGAGAAGCAGTCTTTCCTGCCAAGCAGGGAGCCTGATGTGGGGTTCGATCCCGGGTCTCCGGGATCATGACCTGAGCTGAAGGCAGTCGCTTAACCAACTGAGCCACCCAGGCGCCCCTGTAATTCTCCTTTTTGATGGGGTCTTTGTCTGGCTTTGGGATAAAGAGAATGCTGGCCCCATAAAAAGAATTGGAAGTTTTCTTCCATTTCTGTTTTTTGGAACAGTTTCAGGAGAATGGGTACTAATTCTTCTTTAAATGTTTGGCAGAATTCCCCTGGGAAGCCATCTGGCCCTGGGCTCTTGTTGGGAGATTTTTGAGGACTGCTTCAGTTTCCTGGCTGGTTATCTGTCTGTTCAGGTTTTCTATTTCCTCCTAATTCAGTTCTGGTAGTTTATACATTCTCTAGGAATGCACCCATTTCTTCCAGGTTGTCTGATTTGTTGGCGTAGAGCTGCCCATAATATGTTCTTATAATTGTTTGCATTTCTTTGGTGTTGGTTATGATGTCTCCTCTTTGATTCATGATTTTATTAATTTGGGTCCTTTCTCTTTTCTTTTTGATAACTCTGGCTGGGGGACGGGGGCAGGCAGGGGGTTATCAGTCTTATTAATTCTTTCAAAGAACCCGCTCCTCGTTTTGTTGATCTGTTCTACTGTTCTTTTGGTTTCTCTTTCATTGATTTCTGCTCTGATCTTCATCATTTCCCTTCTCCTGCTGGGTAGAGGCTTTATTTTCTCTTCTTTCTCCAGCTCTGTTGGGTGGAAGGTTAGGTTGTGTATTTGAGACTTTTCTTGTTTCTTGAGAAAGGGTCGTATTGCTGTATACTTCCTGCATAGGACTTGCCTTTGCTGCATCCCAACGATTTGAACAGTTTTGTTTGCATTTTGTTTATATGAATATTTTTAATTCTTTAATTTCCTGGTTGACCCCTTTCTTCTTTAGTAAGATAGGCTTTTAGCCTGTTTGTATTTGAATTATTTCCAACTTTCCTCTTGTGTTGTGTTGTAGTTGTGGTCTGATAATATGCTGAGAATAATCTCAGTCTTTCATTACTGGCTAAGACCTATTTGTGAGGCATTGTGTGTTCTATTCTGGAGAATGTTCCTTGTGCACGAGAGAGGAATGTATATTCTTTGTTTGGAACGCAGCATTCTGAATAAATCTGTGATGGCAGTTTGGTCCATTGTGTCATTTAAAACCTTTATTTTCAGGGTACATGAATGGCTCCATTGTTAAGCTTCTGTCTTCAGCTTATGTCATGATTCCAGAGTTCTGAGATCGAGCCTGTCATCAAACTGCCTGCTCCTCCCTCACTCTCCCTGCTTGTGTTCCCTTTTAGTTGTGTTTCTATCTGTGAAAGTAATAAAATCTTTAAAATTAATATATTCATAAAACCTTTATTTCCTTGTGCATCTTTTGCCTAGATGATCTGTCCAGTGTAGTGAGAGTGGTGTTAATGAGCCTTACTGCTATTGTATTATTGTTAATGTGTTTCTTTGTGTTTTAATTGGCATATATAGTTAGCTGCTCCCATGTTAGGGGCACAGATATTTAAAATTGTTATTTCTCTTGTTGAACGGACCCTTTAAGTCTGATATAGTGTCTTTCCTCATCTCTTATAGTCTCTGGCTTAAAACCTAATTTGTCTGAGAGGATTGTTACCCCAGCTTTTTTTTGATGTTCACTAGCATGGTAAACTGTTTTCCACCCCCTTACTTTCAATCTGGAGGTGTTTTGGGGTCTAAAATGAGTTTCTTATAGACAGCGTATTGATGGGTCTTGTTTTTTTGGTATCCTTTCTGATACCCTCTGTCTTTTGATTTGGTCATTTAGCTCATTTACATTCAGGGTAACTTTTCAAACATATGAATTTAGTGCCACTGTTTTGCCTATAAGGTGTCTATTACTGCATATTATTTCTGTTCCTTTCTGATCTTACTTTTAAGCTCTCTTTGCTTAGAGGATCCCTTTCAGTATTTCTTGTAGGGCTGGTTTGGTGTTTGCAAATTCTTTTAGTTTTTGTTTGTCCTGGACGTTTTCTCTCTTATTTTTAATGACAGTGTAGCTAGATATAGTGTTCTTGGCTGCATATTTTCTCATTTAGTGCTCTGAATATATCATGCGAGTCCTTTCTGGACTGCCAGGTCTCTGCAGATCACTGCACTCCCAATCCAGTATTTTTACCATTGTGGTTTACAGACATTTTGTCTCAAGATGCTTTCAGGATTTTCTTGTTTCACTGTTATATCAGGGTGTTGAACTATTTTTATTGATTTTGAGGCAGGGTTCTCTGTGCCTCCTGGATTTTGATACCCATTTCCTTCCCCAAATTAGGGAAGTTCTCGGCTATAACTTGTTCCAGTATACCTTCTGCCCCTCACTTTCCTTTCTCTGGGATCCCAATTATTCTAATATTGTTTCAATTCATGGTATCACTTATCTCTTGACTTCTCCTCTCGTGATCCAGTAAACTTTTTCTCAGCTTCTTTACTCTCCATCATTTGATCTTCTATATCAGTAATTCTCTCTTCTGCCTCATTTACCCTAGCAGTAACAGCCTCCATTTTTTTATTGTACCTCATTAGTATCTTTTTTTATTTCAATTTGGTTAGATTTTAGTTCTTTTATCTCTCCAGAAAAGGATTTACTAGTATTTTCTATGCTTTTTTTCAAGCCCAGCTAGTATCTTTATAATCATCATCCTGAACTCCATTTCTGACATCTTACTAATGCCCATATTGATTAGGTCCCTAGCTATTGGTACTGCCTCTTGTTCTTTTTTGGGGGGAGCAGGGGGAGGGTGTTTTTCCACCTTGTCATTTTGTCCATAGAATAGATGAATGAGAGAACAAAATGCTAAAAGTGTAACAATGACCCCAGAAATTTATACACTAAACAAATCGGAGGACACCCAAAACTGGGGGAGAAGAAATGAAAAAAGATATATATGGTTAGGGTTGTAAATAGAACAGAGCCACATACTAGATTTTGGGTGTACCTTGGTCTCCTAGAAGTTGTCTCCCAAAATTCTAAAGAAAGAAAAACATATATACAAAAATAAGGGTAAATACAATGAAGGGATGGAATATGACTGTAAAGATAAAATTTAAAAAGATTTTAAAAGGAACTGGTAAGAAGTTGGTTGAAAAAAGAAAATAAAAATTTTAAAAAGCATATGATCAGACAGACTAGAACAAAGCCATACCATAGGTTAAGGGTATATTTTGGTTTATTACAAGAAACTATATCCTAAAAGTTTAAGAAAAACATTATGTATGCAAAAAATAAGTTTAAATACAATGACTATATAGATATATATGACTATAGAAATGAAAACTTAAAGATTTAAAAAATGTATTAATAAGATGGTTAAAATAGGAAAGAGGAAAAATTAAAAAATAGAAAAAGGAAAAAAATTTAAAATTTAACTTTGAAAGACCAACGAATCATGGGGGAAAGCCATGAATTCTATAGGTTATATTCCCCTAAGGCTGAAGCTCCGCAGTTCTCATTGATCAGTAAATTTGGTCTTGGCTGGATGTTCTCGCTGATCTGGGGGAGGAGCCTGTTGCAGTGACTCTCAAATGTCTCTGCCCTAGCAGAACTGCCCAGCCCTTGCCAGGGGCCAGGCTAAGCAATCTGCTCAGGTTTGCTCTCAGTAGCTTTTGTTCCCTGAATGCTTTCTCTACGTTTTGGAGGATGAGAATAAAATGGCAGCCTCCCAATCTCCAATCTGGAGGAGCTGAGAGCTTGCAACCTCCCCCTCAGAAAAAAAGCAATCATTCCCATCTCCCTGGTCTCTAGCCACACTCTGTACTCACCCAGCTTGCGACCGAGCATTTCTGTCGCTCAGCCCAGTCTGGAATCTCCAAGCCCAGCAGATTCCTAGAGCATGCTCCCGTGCCACTCCTCCCAGGGGAGGAAAAGTGGGGTCTCCCCAAATCTGCCACTTCTGGGGTCCCTGCTCAAAGAGTAGTGGCCTGACTGTGCCTCAGATCATGGTTTAAGGTAACCCCGGGCTGAGATCCCCCTCCTTGGCTCCGTATCTGCAGCTGGCTCCCCTGCTCCGATATCTGGGAGCTCTGCCACACTCAGGCACCCCTGGTCCTTGTGACCTTGAGGGTCCTGAGACCATACTGTCCCAGCGAGGACTCCACCCCCTACTTAGCTGCCAGAGTAACGTCCCTCAGTGGAGCAGTCTTCTCAAAGTTCTGATTTTGTGCTCAGCTGCTTTATCACTTGCTTCCTCCTGTGGTCGATCTTCCTGTATATCGCTTTGGACTCACTTCTCTGCATGTCCTACATTCCTGAAAGTGGTCGCTTCTCTGTTCCTAGAATTGCTGCTATTCTTCTCTTTGATCTCCTCTTGAGTTGGTAGGTGTTCAGAATTGTTTGATAACTACCTAGCTGAACTGGGCCCAGGTGAAATTTAGGTCTCCTACTCCTCCAAAATCTTCCTCCTCCCTCACTGATCCATTCTACATCCTCTAATCTGTTGCTTCTTTCTAGTGTATTTTTCATTTCATTTTATTCAAGTATGATTGGTTCTTTTTAATATTCTTTTTGTTGAAGTTGTGAATACATCTGCTCTCCTCTCCAGTCCAGTCAGCATCTTTATGACAATTACTTGGAACTTCAACCAGGTAGGTTGGTTCTTTTCCCGTGATTTCATCATGCTCTTTCATGTGAAGCATATTCCTCTCTCGTTTTGATTGACTGCATTTCTCTGAATTAGAATAGCTACTTCTAGGGCGCCTGGGTGGCTCAGTTGGTTAAGCAACTGCCTTCGGCTCAGGTCATAATCCTGGAGACCCGGGATCGGTCCCACATCGGGCTTCCTGCTCAGCA
>PITA01001098.1:150576-215059 GCA_004023965.1 Spilogale gracilis
TTTTTTAAATTTTGTTCATTTAACTTTTATTTTTTATTTTTTATTTATTTTTTTTTTTAAGATTTTATTTATTTGACAGAGAGAAACACAGCCAGAGAGGGAACACAAGCAGGGGGAGTGAGAGAGGGAGAAGCAGGCTTCCCGCCGAGCAGGCAGCCCGATGTGGGACTCGATCCTGGGTCTCCAGGATCACGACCTGAGCCGAAGGCAGTGGCCCAACCAACTGAGCCACCCAGGCGTCCAAATAAATAAAATCTTAAAAAGAAAAAAAAGAATAGCTACTTCTAAATTTGAAGAAATGGTTTTGCATGTGGTTGTCCCCTTGTACAGACTGTATGCGACTTTATCTGCCTAGACTTGCAGTTGCAGGGGCTGGGTTCCTGGGGCACTCCATGATGGGCTTGCTCTCGGGATGCTGAAGCTTAGGTGGGCATGGGGTGGGTTGGTCCTATGAGTCTCCAGACAGTTCTCTAGCGGTACAGCTAAAGCTGATGTTGGGGTAGAGGCCACTGCAGTCCTGGGCCTCTCCAGAGGGCACCCTGGCTGGACAGTGAGTACACCCCAGGATGTCCTGCTGTGCACCATACTGACTGCTTTGGGCTTGTGGGTTTAAGGGGTCAGGGCTTCACTGACAGTAGAGTGGTTACAGTGCCTGGACCCACCTCCCATCCGTGATACAAAGGTGGAGCATGAATGTAAATGGTAGCAATCACCAGTCCTCCAACCCAGAGTTCCAACAGCTCCCCTCCATTTGGTAGCGTTCCAATGCTGTAATTTTTATATTCTCATTGCCCTTTTAAATGGCAGTTTTCTGTGCCCTCAGGCAGACAAATCTGTTCAGTCGTTCAGTAACATTCCACCCAATGCAACCGGGTCAGGGTTGGAGTTTCCCTTTGGGATGGTCTTGTCCCTCTTTCCATTCTCCATGTGGTCTGTCTTGTTGTGCAGCTGTCCAGTTAGCCATCTTCAGGAGAAACTGCTCTAATAATATAGATTTGGTTATGTACATGGAGGGAAGGTAAAGGTCTATCCACCTTGCCATCTTGGACCCTCTCCCCCTAACCTGCTGAATATTTAAGTGTCAGCTAAAGTCAACTGACAGTTGAATCTTCTCCATCCACTAGTCAAACTAATGCTAGACTCAGTCACCGAGGATGCAAACCTGTTTGTCTTTAGTCCTTGGGTCCCTTGTTATTCAAACTGTGGTCTGTGAATAAGCAGCATAGCCATGACTTAAGAGACTCTGTATCTAACAACTTCCTCTGGAATCCGAATCTGCACGTCATGACGTCTGGTGCAGTTCTGAGGAAAGTGTGAAATGAAGCAGAAATGCATACTCAGAGACTGTGTCCAGAGTCCCTTTCAGTCCCAAACTCTTCACCTGCATCACAAGGCCCACCTCCTTCTGATCCTCCCCTCCTCATAACACTTGTCTCTCGAGAGGGACGTTCCTAGGCCAGTCGTACCCGACCTCCTTGGACTCTTGCACGTCACTGCCATTACTGTGATTACCATGCCACAGTTTGTCCCACAGCCTGTTCCATTTCCCTCTCATTTTCGAGAGACCATGTCTTTCAGGGCAAAGGAGTAGAGTAATTCAATCTTATGTAGCTATCACTGCCTGTCAGTGGCTTCGAGCCTGAGGCCTGCTCCAGCTTCGTCCCCAAAGATTCAGGCGTCACAGAGGCCGAAGAATAGCACCACTCTGAGACCTTCTCTCTGATGTAATCAGAACGCCAGAAAGAGAGGGGCCCACGAATTATTTTCTCACCATGTAATTCGGTGTTCTTTAAAGCTGTACTGTGTACCATTAAGGTAACCTTGGAGTTCCCTTCCCTACTACTTGCTGGCTCTGGGGCCGTCCCTGTCTCTGTATCCTCAGTCGGTGCACAGCAGGCCTGCAGTTGTTGTTAATGCCCTTCCACTTTCAGCAGAAAAGAGCCAGGAATTGGGTAGGTCATCTGAGGTTACACAGCAAACAGGGGATTGAGCCATACCCAAACTCCTGAAACAGGGAGGTACAAGTATCATTCAGTGGACTTCTGTGTATATCTCATTTTTATTCTCCCCAAAACCCACTGCCCCATTTGGGATATCTCCATTCTTGTTTCATGTTCTGAGACGTCATCTGTTTTTATCAAAGCTCATTAGAGCAGAACTTTCATCTATGTTATACTTCAAAGACACAAAAATACAAATTTAATGGAATACATAATATGAATTCCATAAGCACCAAAACTGGCCATGGAAAACCTGTTCACACGGGACCAGGTGGAGTGACGCTCTAAGCCGCAGCCCATGACATTGCTCTAGTATTGCAGCATTTGTGCGACACTTTTCCACTCTTAAGAGACAGAGCAGATGGGAAAATCAAGGCCCCCAAACATTTAATTAATAGCTACAAGAAACATTTTCTTTAGTTGCAAAGATTTCTAAAACAAAGATCTGTCATCACTAAGATCTTAGTGGCAGAGACCCCAATGGGGTGTAGAGGCTGCCACTGGGACAGTGAGGCCTATCTGGCCCGTCAAGGCCAGCTGGACTGGGTCTCATTCATCCTGGCTTACACCACCACTAGGAAAACCAAGAATGTTAGCTTTGGCCTTTCTATGAATACAAATAAACTGGCTTAAACCACAGATCATATAGAAAGCATACCCTTATCAACAGAGGAGAAAGTGCACATTATGACCAAGAATCATACCAAAACATACTGATAGGAGTAAATATTTGACACTAGTCAAAGAATGCTGAAATAAATCTGGTTTGAAGCTTTGAATAAGTTCCAAGTTTTTATATTTCACAATTTATATTTTATTAGAGTCCACAGTCTGCTAAATAAAAGCAGTAACAAGATATTTCACAAACTATTGTACAATTTAAATCATATGAACTTAATTTCATAAAAAATTAGGTGCATATTCATAGTGGCTAACTTAAAAAAGCTGTTTCGTCTATGGTCTAAAATACTTTATAAGAGATTTAGTTCCAGCACTAAAAATAATCCCATCGGTATATATATTTTTTACATGTTTTACAACATAAAGTTTGTGCTCTTAATCAAAAAGATCCACAGACTAATTCAGCATGTAAAAAATAATTTTACAAAACATCATTCAACCTTTCAAATCCACTTTTATTTTCTTTCGTCCTCCTCACATACAGACCTTCTCCCCACACCACATTTCTTGCAGCTAATGGAGTCACTTGGTGATGTTCAGGTACCATTTTATCCCTAAAACTTTGCTGGCATCAAAGTACGACAGTTAACCAGTGTTAAATCTACAAATATTTACACAGCATAGCACATTAAGCTTTAGACACTTGGCAATTAAACCACATAAAAATAAGACAAGACCCCCATACTACCTGTCGGGAACTGGTTTCACGGTCCCTAGGTGGAGACTGTACACTGGTTCAAAGGGCAGCAGAGGCAACAGGCAGTTACATGAGGACACTGAACACTATGATCCGGAAGCACAGTATGATGTTACCCCAGTGTCAGGTACCACCCCACCTTTCTCCAAGGTGGTCTCCTAATTCTAGAATGGTAGGTCCAGCTGATACAAAATGAAGACAGAACACAACATTTACTCTGTGCAGACAGCCTAACTCCTACTATGCACGTGCTATGACTTTGAACACAACTCGTCCTAAAAACTTGTCACGATCATCCTGGTTTTTTAGGTTGGGTGATCCATCAATCTTGCACTCGACTGATACTTCATTTCCGGTACTGCTGGTAGCATTAACGGAGACCTGGACAGCAACTAAAGGCTGCAGATAACTCACCTGGCAAATAAAGGGAAATACATGAATTCCAGTTCTATAGTAACTAACCAGGAGTTGGTTTATTCTGTAAAATTTTAAAAACAAGTTTTAATCTATTATGTGTTTTTTTTTTTTCTTGAACTGGATGCTCATTTATTTTTCACTTAAATTTTTATGGATAGAAGGGTTTAGATGGCTATGAACGTTCTGTAAGCACTGCATAGCCTGGCTCTCATTATCATTTTTTAGATACTCTATAATCTTGGTTTGATGTTTCCCCTTGTACCCAAGGACTACCTTACTGATTAGACTTCCTAGATTCCTACTTATGGTTGCTGTGTAATTTGATGCAAACGTATTACTAACTGTATTATCACTGCTGTGGTTTCTAGGCACATTTCTTCACTAAAAGGAATGAGGGCTAATTCCAGGACTGGAGCAGAGAATGTACAAGCTGATTATGGAATATCTTGTAGTGCCAGAAAGTAAGGAGGTGTTCAAAGAATCATGGGACCATGTCTAAAGGACATAGGAGCCAGTCTAAAGGTCTCCTGGGACAACTTTTAGCATCAAAATAAATAGTAAGAGTCCATGAGAATATATGGATGTAAATAAATGGTGGAGAAGGCAAAGCTCTTTCTCAGAGCAGAATGGCAACAAGTAAATGGAGGAGAGATGGAATTAGAAAAACATCTGGGAACAATCCTACTAGGAGCTGATTCAGGTAAGAATCAAACACATGCTTAAAGCTAGGGGAGAAAAAGAATTGTGGAGACTTTCCAAGCATTCTCTCCACATGATACTTGCCAATTACAAAAGAAAAATAACGTGACAGTAGAGATACCTGGCTTATCGATAGCTCCTGAACCCAGTAAGCGTTCAAGGTTACCATCACCACTAATGTGATCCGATCAATGCCCTGTCTCTGATAGGATGTTCTGAAAACATGATGTTTTTTCTTGCCAAAAAAGTACAGTCTACATTTAATCATGAAAAATATCAGAAATATTCAAACTGAGGAACATACACAAAATAGGCTCATTTTTGAAGAGTACAAGAGCATGAAACAGACTAAGGAACTGTTCCAGGTTATAAGTGACTAAAGATGTAACAATGTGATACCCTGCAGCAGGTAAACACTTATTCTTTTACAAGAAAGAACATTACTGGAACTGGTAAAATTTCAACAAAGGTCTGCAGACTGGATGATAGCACTGTATCGATGTTAATTGCCTTTGAAAATTATTAAGGTTATATAGGATGTCATGTTTAGGAAAATAATCCCAAATGGTTCAGGAAAAGAAATTATACATAAATGGAGACTGATAAGACAAAGAAGGTAAAATATCAACATTTGGGAAATCTGGGGAAAAGGTCTATAGAAATTCTTCGTACTATTCTAGCCACTTTATTTTTTCACCTCTATGCACACTCCTATGCACATTCTAAAGAAAGAAAGAGAAAATGGTATTTTGAAAATAATCATCCTTTAAGGCATACTCTACTTGGCATCACCATTTATATTTAAAGACCTGACTAGAAGATGCCTGAGTTACGCAGGGCATGTGTCTGCCTATCCTCGACAAGTGACATTTTAATACAGACATGCCAATTCCCCCAATCAAGTAATGACCCCTTACAAACCTCTAAGTACTTACATGCAGTTTTTTCCCATAATATGGAAAATATTTTAAATCTATTGCTCCTTTGGGAGGATAAATTGATAGAGCTGCTATGTTTTCACTCTAAAGTAGAAAACAAGAGAAACCTCTTTTTAGGTCACAACTTAAAATATATGTATTAAAGCAATATCAATTATGAACAATATGGTGATTCTACAATGATGTTCCAGCTGCATTAATTTACAAGTATATTTTTGAGAACAGAGGTGCTCATCTTGGTTTAAATCCTTTGCCACAAACTATCTTGACTCTTCTTACATTTCCTGATCTAGACTATAAGCTTTTCCAGAAGAATCCCTTCTAACTTAGCCAGATCATCTCGTTCATGCATCGTCTGAAAATCTTACCTGCCTTTCAACTACCAAAGGCCAGTTCTCCAGCCATTGACAGCAGGAAGGCAGCATCTATATGAGACCCATGTATTCCAGAAATGATTTAAAATACTGTGCTTCCAGACTCTAAACAATGGTTGCCACATCGCAAAATGCAGCATTCAGGCCTGGGAGGCAGCAAAAGTTTCCTGTGATTAGTAACCATAACGGTAACCAGAAGAGGAAATTATGATACAACTGCCAAAAACTATTAAGAAAGATTTAAGGTACTCTAAGCAAAACTCTTCTTAAACAATTTAAATACCCCTAAATTTATGAGAACATGCAAATCAAATAATCAAATGTTGTTAAAAGAAAAAAACTGGGAAGTGTGACAAATGTACAAGTTAATCACCCATAATCTATTATCTCTGTTCCTTTTGATAAACCGGAAGAATTCTCAGGTAATGCATTCTGAATAGGAGTACTTTGAAAAACTAATACACACTGGGAAGATGACAATCAATGACTAAGATCAGTGGATATTCACTAAGCATGAATTAAAATAAAACATTAGTAAATGTCTGAATTCTAGATTTAAATGCACTAATCTCTAAAAGCACACAGCAAAACTAAGCATCTCCTCTAAGAAGTCCTACACTGCTTATGTAACGACCATGAGTAGCACGTGTGAAAGACAAGTGACACCGCAAGAGGACAGCACAACGCACAGAGTGACAATACCCCACAAAATGGGAAACCTCTCATGATCCAGGTTAAAGACAGGTGGAAAGAACCAGGAGATAACAAAGCTAAGACAAACTGTAGAAACATTTTCAACCACCACCCTATGTTTGTACCCTATATAGAAAAAGCTTTTCTGTATTAATTGCTTTTGTTTAACCTATTTTCTCTTAATACGTAAGCTTAATTCATAGAAACAGAAACGTTCCCCAACACATAAAGGAGGTTTTCTGTGGATTATATTTTACTGAGCTGGTATTTCCAGCCAGACACCCCACTGAACTTCTTTTAGGCCCAACACCCTTCTGTGGACAGGATCAATTACCAAGAGTAGAACTGAGGCTCAGGAAAGATCACCCAGGTGTGACGGACTCTTAACTGTTCTCTTGTTTTGTACCAAAACCATGTTGGCAAGCTTTTACTTGTACTTTATGAAATACTGAGGTGCATATCTGAAAAACGATACTTTAGGGTGAAGCATATGTATCATTGTTTTCTAAGTGTATGAATGATATCATACTGGAAACTAGGAGCAACTAAGTCCAAGAGTGTAGTAACAGTTGCTAAGTTCCACTGGGAACAAAATAAAGTTTTAAAATGAGTGTATTTTCCTCTATACACTCACCACCCTTTTTAAAAGATTTGAACACAAACCAAATGTTCTAAGCAGTGTTTAATCTCTGGGTAGCATTTACTTTCTCCATTGTTCTATATATTCCTAAATGAATAGGATTTCCTTTTATAGAAAAATGTTGAAAAAGACATAAACTGAATATTCTATCTTTTGCAGAAACCAGCTTTTAAATTAAATGCCCAAGAGCATGTTGTCATCAATATGTCGGTATTTTCAGCACTCTTGTGTAAAACATTTAAGCAGCTCAAACTTTATGTAATATATTTGTATCTTCTCTTATAAAGAACATTTGATATAGACAAGTGTAACGGAAAAAAGCACCTATGATGACCTACAGTGAATGTTCCCACACCTCTAAAGTGTAGCATTCTACACCTGATTATTCCTTTGTGACTAGCCTAGGAGTACAACGCAGTTTTAACAAACTTTTTGAAAACAAACCTATTCCACAACTAAATAAAATCCCTGTCTACTTTGATTATTTTATATATTTTACCTACATCTTCAAAACAAAAAGGGACAACAAAGTGAACTTTGAATCATTAACCAGGATTTTGCATTACCACTTCCATCAACTGAAAGCAGAAGCAAAGGCTATACAACAGGTAAAAATCCATTTAAAACTCTAAGGGAACAATTACATGGAGTTGTTTATACTGTCCAAAGGTTTACAAAATTGAAATCTTAGTAAAGGAGTTTACAGCTTTTGCCCTTCTGGCCAAAATGTGTTTTCCTTTCTTAGTAGTGTTGACGCCGCAGAGCCACTAAGCCCAAGCTCATCCATGTAGCCCGCTCCCATGCCAAAGCTCCTGCACACAGGTACACGCCGTCATGCCACGAGCACTTCTACCAGAACTTTCTATCGGAAGGACTTGCAAACAAGGAGGATAAAGAGTTACTTTGTCTGAATGTATCTTGTAGCCATGTTTTCTTGTCCTAAGAGATGAGAGAATGTGCTTAGATTTTCCGAAGGATTTGTTTATCAAGAAAAGCTCAGCCTAGATGTAGTATCTGGTCTTAAGTGACATATTGGCTGAGCTGACTCTGGTATAAGGAGGTAAAGTGATTATGGAAAAAATGAAAAATTAAAAAAAAAAGAGGTAAAGTGAACTGCCTTTGTTTCACACACATGTACTTCAACCCAGATGAGAAACTGTAAGTTTCCTGGCTTTTTATTGTAAATATTCAAAAGAAATTATTAAAGATATTCTAAAGCGGGAGTTCTCAAATTGTGAGCCTGAGACCATCAGCATCACCAACACCTAGAAACTTTAGTTAGAAATAATGCAAAATTTGGGCCTCCCTCAGGACTCTACTGAGTCAGGAACTTCAGGAATGGTGCCCAACAAGCCCTCCAAGTGATTCTGACGCATGAAAGAATTTGAGAACCATTGAGCAAGAAGCTTCTGCCCAAATAAGAAATCCATTCAAGGCTAAACGAATATAGTTTTCTTCACAAACAATGTAACATTTCAAGTAAGGTACTTTTGACAGATTTGGGTTTGGAATGCTACATTTTTGCACAACAATAAAATTAAGTTTAGAACTTAACATTTTCTCCTCAGAACTCTTACCCATCATTTACATATTTGTCTTAGTTGCACTTGCAGCATGGAGAGAAAACAGAAGAAGTTATAAGATGAAAACTGCATAGCACTCTGGAAAAAAAAAAATAAAGTAGGGACAGGAGAGAAAATACTGCCACTGCCTTAAGGAAAATGTACCATGTTTCATGAACTCTCAGATGCCACTGATGTACAATTTATGTACTAATAATAAAGAAAAATCTTAAAATACACTATTAAGATACCATCCAGTATAAGGCCAACCCCCACTTCAGTGTTACTAAGCTAGAAAAAAGTGAATCTTAGAATCAATGAGATATGATATATGTAAATGTAAACACAGTGAAATCAGTGCACATGGAAAACACTTCTTTTTGAATTATCATCTGCAAATTAAGAAGGGCTAGATACCCAAAGTTCAGTGGGATTTTCTTCTTCTAAGACTGGCATTACAGAGGACTTTCAAAATGTGACAATTTAAAAATCATTGACTTTTAAAATATTAAGATATACTAAAGCTTTAACAGAATTTGGGTTATCTTTTGAATACTAACCTTTGAAGTACATTCTATCCTTGGTTCTCCTTGAGGTTTTAATCCAATTATCTAAGATAAAGAAAAATTGATTAATTGAAACCTCACAAACAGGTCTTAAAGCACCTCCTGTTTTGGTGCTGGGGATCCAGGGGTGGGAGGGCTCGGGGGACACCAAGTCTCTGTGTTAAAACTGCTATATCTACCTTTTAATTTTATTTTAGAGGATTAGAAAGGATTTTTCAATATAACCTTACCATCAGCTGTGTTATTATGGTACTAGGGCAATTTAGAAAAATAAATTGTTACCAAAGAACTGAGTAAAACATAATACTGCACTTTGCTACCCTTAAAACAAGAAACAGAAACCTTTAATGCTAATAGTAAGAACTGCAGAAGCATAAAACTTTTTTCATGAAACTATATTAGGTCAAACCTTCAACCTATTTCCATAAGGCTTCCCTGGAGCCTTACCATATTCTCACATCTGTCTGTTCCACAAAATGCACACGTTGGGGACACTCCCATTTTAAGACACAGCACTACTCACTACTCAGTTCTATGTAATGAGGCTACTTACATGTATGTAGCAGATATAACTCTGCATAGCAAGAGACATTTATTCATCTTTTTGTGGGAGGACCTTTTAATATTTTGAATTTATATGCATTTTACAGGCAAATGCCTGTAAAATGTAAACATTCCTACCAAAAGAGAAGTTGTATGGCAACCTAAATAGTAACAACAGCAGTAACGATCCTTGCCCATGTGATGCCTCTGGAATGAACTACACTGGGATTCAGCCCCTTGCTACACTCAGCATGCACAGCTCATGAGTGATCCCAGGTTCAGCCTGATATGTTTTCTTCTTGTCATGCCCTGTAAAGCCACATGTCACCAGCAGGTATAATCTTGACCCTCCTCACTCAAAGAGGACATACTGAAAGAGAAAATATACTTGGAAGGTCAGTCCAGTAGGAGAAGGAATTGGAACTTGTCTTGACTTTATACTGGGAGTAGATTTTCCAGGAATACCTCTAGATGTTACGAAGCTACTCCTGGAAGGCTGCAACTATAAAAGGTATTCCTCCTAAGCTAAATAAGTTTCATTCATCTTACAAGCTAGATTGTCTAGTACCCCATTACTCTTGGCTTATTTTGTTAACCTTAATTTAAATGAAGTCTTGCTGAAACATCCCATTGTAATTAAGGTACCTACTGTGTGACAGGCAATGTTTCAGAATGACCTCTGGAGTGTCATGAAATTATGAGGAAACTGTCACTTTCCATGTGGGGAAAGGAGGAGAGGCTGGAGTGGTGTCAGTCTGGGCACCGAAGGGAAACTTTTCCTTACCTAGCCATGCCAAGGGACAGTAGCAATTTGCTCATCAAGGGCAATTTTAGCGATATACAAACTCATGACCTTGAGAGGTCTATCCCTGCTTAAGAAGTGGCTTTTTCGGGCGCCTGGGTGGCTCAGTAGGTTAAAGCCTCTGCCTTCAGCTCAGGTCACGATCTCAGCATGCTGGAATCCAGGCCCACACCGGGCTCTCTGCTCAGTGGGAAGCCTGCTTCCCCCTCTCTCTCTGCCTACTTGTGATCTCTCTGTCACAAATAAGTAAAATCTTTAAAAAAAAAAAAAGTGGCTTTTTCTCTCAGTCAATGATCAGGAATAACCTCATTCTTTACGGGACACCTTACAGGTCTCAGCAGGGTTACTATCAGAATGCAGCTCTGCAGTACAATATTTATAAAGCAGTAAGGCACAGGGGTTAAGAGGACTTTCTTGCACAAGGAAAGCATCTTTTTTTTTTTTTTTTGCAAAATGACCCCAAGTCACTCTTACACATAGAGAAGCTAATAAGCTTCTTAATCTGCTAAAGGCTTAATTTGCTAATCCGGGCACTTTCTCTACACACCAAAGCATAATGTTATGACTCTGGTTACAATCACAACACCCTCCTGAGCTCATTATAATGCAATTTTATTTGTATGTCTACTTTTTAAAGTAAGTATATGTGCACATACCATAAAACTATGCTTTGCTACTAAATATTCAGGAACAGTTTAAACCAAGACCTTATAGATTCTCAATGGAATTTAAAATTATTACAACACAGGATTCAAAGATGAACACTGCACACCAATAAAACCATGCTTTGGGTATGACAACCAGAATACCTGCCCCTTGAAACATTCATCTATGTCCTAAATGCATGTAACTAAGAAGGGGAAACCTCAAGTTGTTTCACTTCCCTCATCCATGATTTAATGAACTAGTCTTGGTTTTTTCTATGTTAATTTTCCAAAGGTCAATTAATACCATGGCTAATCTTTCAAGTTACCCCTAAATGAGATAACCAAAAAAAAAAACAAAAAAACCCACAAAAAACCCGAAACAAAAAAACCCACAACAGTTGCCAGCTTAATAGGGAATACTAGAAAAAAGCAGCAGCCGCAAAATATGTACATACTCTGTTCATCTTCACAAGAACACAAGGACTTCCTGTGGAGTAGCCAAACTCTGGGTCATCCACACCACTGCACGCCTGAAGTAAGGCAAGAGGAAACTGACATGCATTATAAACTGGACCCTTCTGTATATGAAGTGCTCCATCAGGACAGGCTGTGAGATTCTTCTGTTGTTCTAAGTCATATGCTAAAAAGGAAACATATATGTACACATCGATCAGCCAGAAACAAATCTTCAGCACAACCAGGAACACATCATCCTTTGGACAACACTTTTCAAAGACAAAACAGAAATGCTGACTATCAGATATCAGATTACTCTGGGGAAAGAATGTTAACTTTGTTCCTTTAACTTTTAACAGTTCTGATGTTTACCACATTCAACAAGGATGCAAACTGGATTACAGATTGGTCTCTTTTGTCACCATTAGGTGGCGTCAGCTACGGCTACAGCTTTATCTGAATGCCTCCTCAGCTCACTGACCAAAAGATAATGTTAACAACTTATAAACTTGTCACGTCACTATGTTGTATACCTGAACTAATGTACCATTATGTGTCAACTATACTCCCATAAAAAAAAAGATACAGTGGTGAGAACATATAAAAAGGCACTGAAGCTTCCCTTACGGATTTTATAGTATAATGGGGGAAAATAGGCATTAAATCTAACAATTACTCAAGGGCCTAAAGCTATGTAGTGCAGCAGCAGTCTAGTCTGCAGGGACTGCACCAAAGCTGAGCATCAAGGGGCACCTGTGAGTTAATGCTAACTCAGGCTGTTTTTAGCAGAAACAGAGGTAACATCTTAGATAAACTCAAGTGCTAAAGAGTCAAATGGTCACAACCTGGAGATGGGGAGGAAAGGAGAGGGAGAGATACACAACGGGGTTTTGGGCTGTTTGCTCCACACTGGCACAGTGTTAGGCAAGAGTGGCACAACAGCGAGCAAGACTGGTGTGGCCCCTGCCCTCAGCGAGTGTGTACTGATAGATAGTCCTAAATAGGATATGCTGCAGTACCTGAGAACTACTGCTTGTGTGGGTACAACTGGTCCCAGGAAAAGGCCACCTAAAGTGAATTCGACCAAAACAGGAACAAAAGTTTCAAAGTAAATGTGTTTACAAGAAAGTGTAGATCTTTACTTGGGGGGGGAGGGGGGGGGACGGGGACGGACACATTTGGTTTACAAAAAAAATAAAATAAAAAAATCTTTGGTTTCATCTTTTATTTATCAAAATTAGGATATAATTGTAATTATGTACTATTCAAAAGAAGGATTCAAATATTTGGAAGCTAGGGTTAAACTTCTACAACACAATAGATACCACATGACATTCATCACTTCCTTTTTGACTTTTTAGTGGAACAATCATAAAGATCATTTTTCAAGAAATATTCCGAGCTTTCGCCAATTTCCCCCAAGGGCTTTGACCGCATATACCTTTTGGCATAGGTCAGTTTATGTGACCATTTTTGTATTCCGCCACGTTCCACTTCAATACCAAATCCCTCTAATGCAAGGAGTCGTAATGATGAACAGTCAGATTACGAAGAACCCCCTCTCCCCAAGTCCAAGGCATGATGGGACATAAATCACTGATCCCAGACAGAATAACCAAAGAGCCCTATACACCTGAGAAAAGCCCAAAGTAAAAAAAAAGAAATGTCAACAGGAAAGGAAAGGGAAGACTTGAAAGGAAAAAGGTTAATTCGAAAAAAATAAAACTTTAAAAGAATTAATTCTAGAAAGGACCAGAAAATTGAGCTGAGGAAATTATCAGTTTCCTTGAACTGAAAAATCTAAACCTTCATCCTGAAAGATCCCCATCAAGTTTCCAGTAAAGTAGTATTTTATTTTTTTAAAGATTTTATTTATTTGACAGAAAGAGAGAGACAGACAGCAAGAGAGGCAACACAAGCAGAGGGAGTGGGAGAGGGAGCAGCAGGCTTCCTGCTGAGCAGGGAACACGAAGCATGGCTTAATCCCAGGACCCTGGGATCATGATTTGAGCCAAAGGTAGATGCTTAACGACTGAAACCAAACCAAATTTTAGAACCCAAAGGAAATACATTTAGAAAGAATAAAAAAACCCAGCCTTATAGAGGAAAAAAAGGCAAATACAAAGGAACTAAAATTCTATATACAGCTAAACCATCACCTATAAATGCAGAATTAGGTCATTTTCAGAAATGAAAGGCCTCAAAATGTACATTTCATGTCTCTTTTCTTATGAAGTTACTTGAAATAAATATACTCCATTAACTAGGCAGTAAATTAAGAAAAAAGAAGGCTGGAGCCAAGAAACAGTGGATCCAACTGAAGTGATAAAAAGGAGTCCCAAAAATGACAGGTGGGTAGTCAAAGTAAACAGTCACCAGCACACACTGGTACAGGAGAGGAAAGGCTCTAAGGAGTTTTCCAGAAAAAAGTGACTCAAGAGGATACCTCAAACAACAGTGTACAAATAAGGAAGTCAGAAGAGTGTCTACAGAAAGAATAAGACAAAGACTAAGTATAAAAAGGTGACCAAAATAACAAAACTAAAAATAGTAATTCAATTATTGAAATGGGTGAGTGGGGGCAAGGTCTGAGGCACGGGAGGTAAATCCTCATCAGTCGTGGCAGGAAGTAAAGATGATGTATTGAAGTGATAAATCAGGAACCAACAGGAATGTGTCATATTTAGAGATATAGAAAAAAATACTCAAGAAAGTTCAAAACCATGAAGTTCTGTCCCACTGAACATGTATCCAGAATTAGATTACTCACAACCTTCATCACATCCTCTCTTGCCATTGCCAACATTCTATTCCTTTGCATTAGTGTAACAGCCTCCTAACTAAGCTTCCCCGTTTCCCCTCATAGTTTCAAAAAAGGCAGCCTGAGTGATCCTTTAAAAATTCAAGTCAGATGATGTTATTTCCTGCCTAAAAACCTAGAATTTGGTCAGTATAAAAACCATGGAACTTAATGATGGCCTCTAAAGACCTGTACAACCTAGTCCTCCTCTACTTCTCTGACCTTGGGCTCCTACGACTCTCACCTTGGCTTACTCTGTCCAGGCCCCTCAAGCTTCCTTGATAAACCCTGATACTGAAAGCCTCAGACTAGTTCCCTCACCTTCAGATCCTTCCTCTAAAGGTCCCCTTCCATGAGGCCTTCCTAGACCACCCTGTTCAAAACTGTAACCCTGGGCGCCTGGGTGGCTCAGTTGGTTAAGCAACTGCCTTCGGCTCAGGTCATGATCCCAGAGACCCGGGATCGAGTCCCACATCGGGCTCCCTGCTCGGCAGGAAACCTGCTTCTCCCTCTCTCGCTCCCCCTGCTTGTGTTCCCTCTCTGGCTGTGTTCCTCTATGTCAAATAAATAAAAATCTTTAAAAAAATATTAAAAAAAAAAAAAAACAAAAACTGTAACCCTTCTCGTCTCTCCCATCTCCATCTCATGTTCCTCCATAGCACTCATCACCTTCCCATGCCACTCAACTACAAACTCCATGAGCACATTTTTCTTGGGTTCACTGACAGAACTTAGAAGAGTGCTTGACACAAAGAAGGCCTGCCAAAAAGTATTCGTTGAGTAACTTAATACAACTGCAGCCAAAAAGGAGTAGGACAGGAAACGGTTTTCATTACAGACTTTCTTTACTATTTGATTTTTAAACCATGGATTATATTTAGACAAAAATATCCTTAACAAATTATCCTACACCATCAGTGGATGGTGCAGGATCAAGAGGTTTTTAACTTCAGATAAGAGGAAGTTGAAGACTTCTGCATGCTGATAGGAAGGATCCAATAAAGTGAGGCTAAGAGGCGCCTGGGTGGCTCAGTTGGTTAAGCGACTGAGTCTTCGGCTCAGGTCATGATCCTGGAGACCCGGGATTGAGCCCCACATCGGGCTTCCTGAAGCAGGAAGCCTGCTTCTCCCTCTCTCAGTCCCTCTGCTTGTGTTCCCTCTCTAGCTGTGTTTCTTTGTCAAATAAATAAAATCTTTAAAAAAAAAAAAAGTGAGGCTAAATATATAGGAGAAGGAATAGTAAATAATGTGTCCAAGGCACTGAAAGAGGAAGATCCAAAAAGCAGGACTGGTGCAGATGGCCTTAAGTGTGAGGAACGTCATCAAAGCAGGAGGAAATACGGACAAAATTGTGTAACTATGGGTCTGTTTTACTGGTAATGGGAATACTGGTGGAATTCCCATCTGAGTACTTATTATTTCTTTAAGGAGGGAGGCAGGTTATATGAAGTGAGTAATAGGGGGGAAGATAACGGGTCAGAGATTTAAGGAGAGGTTGGAATAATCCCTTCAGAGAATTATTCAGAGAAATTCAGTGGGATTGCCAGGTGGTAGAGCTGGTCCACTTGAGGGAGGTGGTCAAGATCAGTCCTGAGAAGTCTTCATCAGCCTGCTCAGGGGGCAGGCTCAAAGAACAGGCTTCATCCAGGAATTATATGGTTTCATCTAGGAAAATTATGTAGCTTCATCCATGTGCCTTTTATGACAAATAGACTGGTAAAGGATTTTAGAGTACTGGCGAAACTAAAAATGAAATGAAAAACCATGGAAATAAAAAGCTTGGTATAAAGGCAAGGTAGGGAGAGGGGCTGGGATAAAATAAGAGTCCGTGAGGTGGAAATCCCAATGAGGCAGAAGAACAGTGAGGGAAAGTTAAGCAGATGAACTAGAAGGTTGTGTCAGAAAAGCCACAATCAGTCATTTTGGCAATAGGGCCCAGGATGTTCTAAGGAATGAATGTAGATCTCCGTGCCCTGAGGAAGAGGTAAGGTGATGAAGAACCAACAGGCCAGGGCATGTGATAATTATTCATGTGCATGTTAATACCACAGAGTTACATTAAAACAAGACAAAAAACCGGGCTGGGGTGTCTATTAGAAAGCATTACAGACTGCGAACTCCAAAACCCAGAGCGGACAGGTATTTGGTTTTGTTTTTTTTAAATGATAAATACCATTCTCCTTTTGCCCTCTGCAAGTATGCTGGATCCAAAAGATCCAAATACTTAAGAATTATTATTTTGTATAATTTGGTTTTGCTTTAAATACTTTTTAATGCAGATATAATTATGTTATGTCGCAACAGACTTATTCATGCACTTACTATAGGATAGAAAAGTCAAATCAACTGCCCATTAGGCTTAGACCCCTATGTCTTTCCGTAAGTTAGAATATCCACATGCCTTATTAAAAAATCTACTCACAAGTCCTCTATGTTTAACAGGGGAAAAAAATAAAGGTAAAACAGACTTTAAGAAAAATGTTTCTAAAAGTATTATTTGGTTTCTAAAAGTAATGACGATCATATAGATTCTCTAATAACTAAAATCTTTTACCTTACTCTAAGAAAACACTTACGTTTTAGAAACTTCTTAAGGTCTTCAATGTACCCTTGATAGGACTCTGGATTAGACACACTAAATGAATAATCCAATGCAGTCGGTGGTTTTGGAAAAACCATAAGTCCTATAAAGAGATAAAAGGGGGAAAATTAACTGCAGGAAATTTCCGTCTTTCTCCTTGCTCTTATACCTAAAGGGCAGTTATCTCATTAAATTATACGGAAAACTGATTGTACAGATATGCTGAAATTATCAAGAACTTCTCACTTCTGATCACAAAGGCATAGACATTTAAATGAAAGAGGTTTGCAAGTCTTCAAAATCATCTGACATTATCAGTTAAAAACCTCCCCCAAATATGATTATCCACAATTAATTACTGCTCTGTTCCTCACTTAAAAAGTTGCATATTTAGGGCGCCTGGGTGGCTAAGAGGGTTAAGCCTCTGCCTTCAGCTCAGGTCATGATATTAGGGTCCTGGGATTGAGTCCCACATTGGGGAGCCTGCCTCCCCCTGTTTCTCTGCCTGCCTCTCTGCCTATTTGTGATCTCTCTGTCAAATAAATAAATAAAATATTTTTTAAAAAGCTGAAAATTTGTACTTCCTATAGTCATTTTCCTATCAAATATTTTTAGGTTTTGCCAATTTGCCATTGATAGGAGAAAAATTTTAGTAAATCAAAGTCTCCCCACTTCTGACAAATTAACAACTGTATGGAAACAGACTTTTGTAAAACTCACTCAATGAAAGAGGTCAAACAATTTTAACTCTGGTTAAATATTCTTCCTTCAGTAATAAACACTGCTCTATAATGTGGTTTTTCACATGATGAGTCTGGAATATAACCACCAACAGTTTCATATCAGGAGTCAACACCCATACGTACAGAACATGTTAAATGAGTTTATGAAAAGAAAACATAAGCATATTTATCTGTAAGAAGATAATTAGGCTTCCAACTTAATGTAAGTTTTCTTTGTTTAAAGAGCATTAGGATCAGGGCGCCTGGGTGGCTCAGTTGGTTAAGCGACTGCCTTCAGCTCAGGTCATGATCCCGGAGACCAGGGATCGAGTCCCACATTGGGCAGGGGGAGTGAGAGAGGGAGGAGCAGGCTTCCCGCCAAGCAGAGAGCCCGATTTGGGGCCTGATCCCGGGTCTCTTTTCCAGGATCATGACCTGAGCCGAAGGCAGTCGCTTAACCAACTGAGCTACCCAGGCACCCCTAAACTAAAGAAATTTTAAAGAAAAACATGAAGATGGCTATGCTTTATACAAAGCTACATTCCTTTACATGACTAATTTCTAAGCGAATGTTTTAATGATTCAATTTGCAAAAACCCTGTATTCAGACCTGGAACTATAAAACAATTTTAAGATTTTTTATCTTATTTTATTTATATATTTGACAGAGAGAGAGAGAGGAGGAAGTAGGCAGAGAGGCAGGCAGAGAGAGAGGAGGAAGCAGGCTCCCTGCCGAGCAGAGAGCCTGATTTAGCCTCAATCCCAGGACCCTGAGATCATGACCTGAGCCGAAGGCAGAGGCTTTAACCCACTGAGCCACCCAGGCGCCCAAGATTTTTTTTTTTAAAGTACTCTCTACACCTAACGTGGGGCGTGAACTCCCAACTCTCAAATCAAGAGCACCGACTGAGCCAGCCAGGTGTCCCTGAAACTGAATTCCTGATACCAGTTATTTCTCCAACCTTGCCTAACAATGCTCTTGGACCCCTAGTAACTTGCTATTTAACAGACTATTTGAAAGTCTTAAGTGAAAAACCACGGCAGGCGTGCCAGGACAGGTGCATTTTTGACACAGGATGCCTAATTACTTCCTCCAAATAGTATTCCCTTATCCAAAATGAAGAACATCAACAGAATGTAAAGACTATAATAACTCCTCTATATCCTTTCAATTTAAACCACTGGAGCATGAGAGTGTGGGCACACAAGGTACGGGTCTGTCAGGGTGTGAGCAGCAGTATGTGCTTCTGTTCTATGTACGTGCAGGTTAGTACATGTACCAATTTCAAACCAGCATTTATTGTACAGGTACAAACAATATTACTGAAGCGATGTCATTAAAAATTAAAACCAATATGGTCCATGCAAAAAAGCCAGCATATTAAATACTGTATATACTGTAGAAAGTAAAGTACAAGTATAAAGAAAAAAATATTAACCATACTCACTTTGTAAAGAGAAAATTTTGTTTAACAAGCTAACATATATTCATCCAATATTATATGCACATGCATATGTATGTGCAGTATATATTTATTAAATTACTGATAAGACTTTAAGTACTACCATAGACTTTAAGTACTACCATATAGTTGTAAATAATTTTAAGAAACTCAGTTCAAAACTGAGATATATGGAATACATTTTGTTGCTTTTATTATTCATGTAATTATAAACAGTATAGTATTTCTGACGTCTCTGACTCTCGATTTCAGCTCAGGTCATGAGCTCAGGGTCATGAGATCAAGCTCAGTGTTGGGCTCCAGACTCAACAGGGAGTCTGCCTGAGATTTCTCTCCCTCTCCCTCTCTGTGCTGTTCCCCGCCCCTGCACTCATGCACATGCCCACACTCCCTTTTTCAAAATAAATAAATTAAAAAAAAAAAAGAAATTAGCCTAGGGAGAAAGAAAACAGGGCAACAGTGAGAGATGAGGGCAAAATGAGCATGGAGCTAGTCTCTGATACTTGGTCAAATAAGCTAAAAAAGAGAAAAGAGTGATTCCTGATGTTTACACAAATATTAGCAGCAAAATGAGAAGTCCTTAGAACAGAATGTTCCAAGAAAAGATGGCTGGGGAAGCTGGTGCCATTTGGTTGTCAGTAAGGTTTACGAATCTATGCAGTGAGCAAGGATCTAGATCCAGGGTTCCTCAACACTGGCACTATTGACACTTTAAGTCTTTGTTGCAGGGGAGGGGGGTGGGGTGGGCGCCAGTCCTGTGCATCATAGGATGTCAACATCCCTAACCTCTGCTCACCAGTAGCATCTCTCCAATTGTAATAACCAAAACGGTCTCTACAAGGCCCTGGGGGAGCCAATCATTGCTGGAAAGAAACCTCCCACGACACTCCTACCTTCCCTGACCTGCCTGCTATCCAAATCCCTCTCTTCCATGAGGAGCCTGTCCTTCTCTGTTCTCATTTTGGAGAATTACATATACTCGAGTTCTGCACATTGTTAGCTTCTGCAAAAACTGCCAGCACTTTGAGGACAAGAGCGATGTTATATTCAACAAAGGCAAAGCTGGCATTCAAAAACTGTTTTAAAAGAAAGAAATCAGAAGGAAGAAAATATGATTTAGACAAGTGTTTCAGTTAAGATTTTCTCTGTAGTGGAGTATCCTGGAGAATTTTTTTCCTTCCAACAATCAATGAACAAGAATTAAACACAGTAAGGGTATACTCATTTTATTCCCTATTGATGTATCATTATTTTTCATATCCATATTAAGCAAACAGAGATATGAAGCTTGTGTTTTACGAGACCAACACTCTAGCCCAAGCTGGAGTTAAAACTATAAACTTGTAAGTAAATTACTCAAGGCAAGGTGAAAATGCTACACATATACTCAAAAAAGCTATTCAAAACCATACTGGTCAAAATTGGCTTCACTGTAATTCTCCATACTCATTTCTGCTTACTCCTGGCAAAGGACTCAAGATTTATCAGCTCCAGTCTTAATATCAGTATATAAATATTATAGGTCTTCATATCAATATGTAAATATTAAAGGTCTATTTATCAATATGTAAATATTAAACAAAAATCAAAATTTTTATATTATGTAACCTGAAAGTTTAACTTTGACCTATGTAAAAACCTTATAGTGAAGATAAAGTATAACCAGATTTTTTTAAAAAAAGATTAGTTTGAGAGAGGGAGAGTGTGCATGCATGCTCAAGACTATGAGCAGGGGAAGGGACAAAGGGAAAGGGAAAGAAGCAGACTCCCCACTCAGGGGGGAGGCCGTCAGAGGGCTTGATCTCAAGAGTCTGAGATCACAATCTGAACTGAGCCAAAACCAAGAGTTGGACCCTTAACCAACTGAGCCACCCAGGCACCCTGAAGTATAACCAAATTTATTTAAAAGCCACAGTAACTGCAATAGAATTACCTGGACTAGGAATCTGGTCACGATATTTTGGAACTTCATCATTCAGAGTCTGAAGCATAGCCCACATCGTGAATGAGAAGAGCGCAGCCAGGAACCCATAAAAGACCAGGTAGAAGAGCAAGATCAAACCTGCAAAAGAAAATAAAACTTAAGAAAATTGGAGATACCACACGTATGTTATGGGACGTGTGCGAGGGGCTGATTAAAGAAACTGTTACAAGGCAAGGATTCCAAGCTTGGCCATGCACACAGCCCAAAATCTCCATATTCAGAACACTACAGAGTTGCCCAAGCAAGAGGTATTTCAGCAGGCCACACCCACCCATCCCAGGACCCCTTATCTCCGCCAACACTTCCAAGTACAGATAGCTTCCACGGTCATACTCCGGTTCAAGGTCAGAGCTTTAAAACTTCAGCACATAGGGGAATGTTTCCTAAAATGAACTTGATATTCTCCAGTGAGACAAAAGATGATTTTAGATGGAGTAAAACCCACATATATATGCACATGTTCCTTTAAGTGGCAAACAGAAAGGAATTAGTACTTCAATCCCATATTTCACAATAATTATTTACATAAGTTTTATAAAGTGAGTGGACTTGAAGAACAGCCAGGAAATGTGTACAGAAGGCAAATCATGAAGATGGTATTCAATGAATAATGTTTAGGAAACACTAGTCAACTAGAAGGCTCATGCAAAAGCAAAGAAAGGACAAGCACCAGAAGTACCCCAATCAATGGGACTTCATAACTCTACTGCTAAGCACAAAGCAAGAGTTGGCATACTCAAGTTTCAACATCAAGGGCTTAAGTCTTTTTTCCTTCATAATCTGGAAACACTAAAACAAATCTATCCTAACCCAGTGACTTATTTTGGGAGTATCTAAAATCATTTTTCTCAAAAGTCTACATTCAAAGTTATAACACCAGAAGTGGTCACCATCAAGATTATTTATCAGAACATACTGTTAAAGTCATAATTTAGGGGCGCCTGGGTGGCTCAGTTGGTTAAGCGACTGCCTTCAGCTCAGGTCATGATCCCGGAGACCCGGGATTGAGCCCCACATCGGGCTCCCTGCTCGGCTGGAAGCCTGCTTCTCCCTCTCTCACTCCCCCTGCTTGTGTTCCCTCTCTGGCTGTATTTCTCTCTGTCAGATAAATACATAAAAATCTTAAAAAAAAAAAAAGTCATAATTTAGATTTAAATGATCAAAAGATAATAAATCCCCAGATCCAACAACAGTGATAACATTTAATTCCCTGGGGTTGAATTAACCTCAGCTTTACTTCCCAGTCTTAATAAGATACTTATTTGTTTACCTGACCCTACTACTCGCAGAGGGGCCAGAGTGGAGGTCCTATCTATAATCTATGGACTCCCACCACTTCTAGGCAAGATTAATTTCAAAGTCCTTGAGATTTCTGACATAATATATTTCTAAATATATCCATTCTTTATCCCCCTTAATCAGTTGCTCTACAATGTTTTTCTGATTTTCAAAAGACCCCATGACCCCAAAATAGATTATGCCAAAAGCTAGGCAACTTTTATTTCTTAAATTGGGCAGGAAACTTCCCACCCCTCCCCCTTCAAGTAAAGAGAAAATAAAGCAATTTCATCTTAATTTAGACTAGCATCCACCCATCCTCCCTTGCCCCAATTACCAGGAGGCCGAAATAGGGAACGAGAGGACAGAAGGAAGAAAGGACAGCATGTCACCTCCAGATAGCATCACTTCCCTACCACACACAGCGATCCTGTTGCAGAAAAAGAAAAGGAAGACCAATTTCAAAGAAGTACTCAATTTACTACAGAGGGAAATGAAACACATGCAAAGCCCAAAGCTATTTTAATGAGATATAGGAGAAATGATTCTTTCAGATCTAGATGTTTATAGGAACTAACAGATAAAATCCTCCATTCAACAGACCAGCGTCAACAAATAACATAAATGTAACAAGTGTCAGCTGTGTCCCAGGCTCTATAAAACTCTACAGGAACAGGCAGATTGAGGCCATGGCAGTTTGGTGACTGATGCAGCAGGTAAGTTTGAAACAAAAGTGCTAAGAGTTTAATTATTAAGTTGTGTTTTTAAGTCATCCCAGAGAAATAATATACTATTTTCAAAATTTGATTTTTAATTCCCAAGAAAAACATAAATGAAATTCATAAAAAGTTACAAAGTAATAAACATAATAAAACAGACATGAACAAGCCATATCCAAATATGCTTTCTAAAGAACCATTACGCAGTGAAAAAGTGTTAATACTTCCTATAAAGTAGGAGTGCCTGGGTGGCTCAGTTGGTTAAGCCTCTGCCTTCAGCTCAGGTCATGATCCTGGAGACCCAGGATCGAGCCTTGCATCGGGCTGCCTGCTCGGCCGGAAGCCTGCTTCTCCCTCTCTCAGTCCCTCTGCTAGTGTTCCCTCCCCCTGCTGTGTTTCTGTCAAATAAAAAAAAAAAAAACACCAAAAAAACTTCCTATAAAGTACGTTCATAAAAGAGATACACAAATTGGGATGCCTGTCAATTGAGCGTCCAACTCTTGGTTTTAGCTCAGGTCATGATCTCAGGGTCAAGGAGATTGAGCCCCATGTCAGGCTCTGAGCCCAGTGTGGAGATGGTTTGGGATTCTCTGTCTTTTCCTCATCCTTTGCCCTTGTTCCTGTCTCTCAAATAAATAAAATCCTAAAAAAAAAAACCCACAAATTAATAACCATGTCCCAAGTATGATGCCATATACTGGTGGCCATTAAGTCAATTTTGAATGTAAGGAGTATAAAAGTAAGAATATAAGTGATTTCCAGCACTAAAATGAGTTTTCTCTACTTGAATATTTTCCTTTTGCTAAGACCCAAACCTAACATTTAATATTAATCTCACTTACTAATATCATATATAAAGGATCACTCATAAGGGTAGCAACAATTTATCAACTTAACTTCCTTTCTCCTACTAAGAAAAAAAATACTAGTAAAACAGAAGTTGTATATTATTGCTCTTATATACAGTTCTTTAGATGCAGTTTGCAGAAAGGCTTAACACACTGATGGGGATCAAACTGGGGGCACCCCAGATTAGTAACGGATGGTGCAGACGGATGCTGTTCAGTGTGCCCTGTCTGAGTCAGTTCTAGTTAATGCAAGCAGGAAACAGCAAATGAAACCAAAATAGTGCTTTTTATTTTACTGATGTTCCCCAGCTTAAAATCCTTCAAGAATTTTCTTGAGTCAGGGACACCTGCGTAGCTCAGTCAGTTAAGTGTCTGCCTTTGGCTCAGATCCCAGGATCGGGATCTAGTCCCACATAAGGCTCTTTGCTCAGCAGGGAGCATGCTTCTCCCTCTGCCTGCCACTCCCCCTGCTTGTTCTCTCTCTCTCTGACAAATATCTTAAAAAAAAAAGGAATTTCCTTAAGTCATTAACCAACTAAAGAAGCTAACATCCACAAAACTCTGAATAAACACTAACATTTTAAATAGTATGAGGTCAGCAGAATTATAACCAAAGATGTGTATTCAAAATATCAAATATCAAAAAGCTTAATGTTGTAATCGGTGTATTTACTTTCTTTTTATTTTTATAAAGGTTTTATCTGACAGCGAGAGAGCAAGTGAGCTCAAGTAGGCAGTAGCAGTAGACAGGAGAGAGGGAAGCAGGCTCTCTGCTGAGCAGAGAGCCGGATGTGGGACTCCATACCAGGACCCTGGGATCATGACCTGAGTGGAAGGCAGAGGCTTAACCAACAGCCACCCAGGCACTTCTGGGTGTTTTTATTTTATCATTGTTCTAACGGTATATACAGAAGCACAATAAATGCTACTTCTGTACTTAAACTCCGTGATCGAAGGGCACATAATAGAACATCTAACAAATGAATAAAAACTTCTAGCTTTCTCTAACATAGGAACTAACTCTCTGCTCTTCACTTCTGTTCCTTGAGAAGCCCCAACTTTTAAATCCCTTTCTTCTCTCTCATTTTATTTTTGTTGAGGGAAAGGACGGTAGGACAGATGTAGCAGGAGGCCATGGAGCAGGGTGTGTATATGCTGGAGTCAGACTTAGACTCAAATCTGGGCCAGCCCACTTTCCCGCTGTCACCTTGGAAAAGCATCTAGTCCCATCTGAAAAAAAAGGTGGGACCAGGTCCCAGGATCCTGAGATCATGACCTGAGCCAATAATATCTAATTATTCACATCATAGAAAAGAAAACTAAAAGTCAAGAATTTGACAACATAAAAACAAACTTTAGGGGTAAAAAAAAAGGCCAACAACAAAACTAGAAACATTTTTGTAGTTATATTGCAACTAGGCTTTAAGACTAAATTTAAGGTTTAAGATACCTAATCAATTGCACTTTACTCTCAAAAAATGTTTTCACAAAGGAGGTTTGTTAATGTGGAGCCTGTAGAACAAACTAAGCAGCAAAAAATCTGGCCACGGTTTACTCCATGTCACTCAGGGAAGGAGAAACGGGTCCTGAGCAGCCACTCTGTTTCAACGCCACCTCAGTGTCCAACACTTCAGTTCTGGCACCAACTGCCCAGAGCAGCAGACCCCACCAGCTCAGGGCATGACCCTCACTCCAGATGCCCCCTAAATTTATAAACCAACTGGTTATCGATCTGGGAGGCCCCCAATCCTCCTTCAGGTTTGACAATTTGCTAGAATGACTCAACTCAGCAAGGGCTGTATTTAAGGTTACAGTTTTGTTATAAATGATACATATACAGGATGGAGTCTGGGAGGGAATGCGGTTTTTTAGACCCTATCCTCGTGGAATAAGGGAACATCACCCTCTTAGCATTATGGAAGTGTTCCCCAATTAAGTTTTAATGTCTAGAGCTCTTTCTGGAGTTTCATTACATGGATATGATTACATCACTGGCCATGTGATTAAACCCCATCTCGTGCCCCCTCCTCCTCTCTCCCTAAAGGTCAGGCTAGCTCAAAGTCCCAGCCCTCTAACCGTATGACTGGTCTTTCTAAGGACCAGCCCCCTAGGGAAGCTACTGAAGGACCCACCATGAGTAACTCCATTAGCATAATATAATACTCCCCATCAGGAAATTCCAATGGTGTTTAGAAACTCTATGCCAGGCACCTGTAACAGAGACCAGACATATTCTTTATTATATACTCCCAAGACACATAATCTGGACACATGGGGAGTTACTAGGTTTCCTCAAGGCTTGAACATACACATCCACTCAACATGCTTTAAGACCCTGCAATCTGATTCCCTGACTTCTGCGGAACTTCCTAGTTACTTGAAAGTATCTAGATACTAAAAGACTGTGGCTCTCCTCAGAATTCTGATGACTAGAAACTGTACCCCCTTGGTAAATAAGCTAGCATTCTGTTCACAGTTTAAAACATTTTAAAGAAAGACAAATCTAATTAAAAAAATATATCAATCCTATGGACAAGCACAAGTTTAAAATCCTCTGTATATTTTTAAAAATTTTGTTTTTTACTATATTTGTATTTTTAAAAAAAAAATTTTTTTTAAAGATTTTATTTATCTGACAGAGAGAAACACAGCCAGAGAGGGAACACAAGCAGGGGGACTGAGAGAGGGAGAAGCAGGCTTCCCCTCCGAACAGGGAGCCCGATGTGGGACTTGATTCCGGGTCTCCAGGATCATGACCTGAGCCGAAGGCAGAGGCTTTAACCCACTGAGCCACCCAGGTGCCCTAAGAGGCTTTTTAAAACAATTACAGATACAAGCTTCTATTCATATATATAATTGTTTACTCCAATTCTGTGGGATCTTTCTGCTTTCATGATAGAGTCCTTTAAGGCAGAAAAATTCTTAACCTTGACTAGTCCAATTAATTTAACTATTTTTTCCTTGGTTGTATTGTTGGTGTCATATGTAAGACACGACTGCCTAATCCAAAGTCATGAAGATGTGCATCTGTTTTCTTCTAGAAGTTTATAGTTTTAGCTCTAATGTTTATAGCTTTAGCTCTAATGCTCTGAAGTATAGTTTTAGCTCTAATAATCTTTGTTCTATTTTGAGTTCATTTTGTAAAAAAAAAGGAATCTTTAAGTTCATTTTTAAAATATTAATTACATGGTATTTGAACTCACAACCCTGAGATCAAGACCTGAGCCAAGTCAGACCCTTAACCGACTGAGTCACCTAAATGCCCCAAGTTCAGTTTTTGAAAAAGATTTTATATATTCTGAGAGAAGCCCATGTGAGTGGGGGAAGGGGCAGCGGACAGCGAGAATCTCAAGCTGACTCTATCCTGAGCATGGAGCCTGCTATGAGGCTTGATCCCACTACTGTGAGATCATGACCTGAGATGAAATCTCAAGAGTCTGACACTTAATGGACTGAGCCACCCAAGTGCCCCAAGTTCATTTTTTTTTTTAAAGATTTTATTTGTTTATTTGACAGAGTGAAACACAGCTAGAGAGGGAACACAAGCAGAGGGACTGAGAGAGGGAGAAGCAGGCTTCCCGCCGAGCAGGGAGCCCGATGTGGGACTCGATCCCGAGTCTCCAGGATCATGACCTGAGCCGAAAGCAGTTGCTTAACCAACTGAGCCACCCAGGCGCCCCCCAAGTTCATTTTTATATATGGTATGAGGAAGGGGTCCAACGTCACTGTTTTGTAGGTAGGTATCAGATGCCCCTGTACCACCTGTTTAAAAAATAATTTGTTTCAGCAACCCTAGCCTGACTTAAAAAAAAAAAAAATCATTTGTTCTCCCATTGAAAGGGTGAGTTTTGGGGACATCTAGGTGGCTCAGCTGGCTAAGTGTCAGCCTTTGGCTCAGGTCATGATCCCAGGGTCCTGGGATTGAGCCCTGCGTTGGGTTTCCTGTTCCGCAGTGGGTCTGCTCCCTCTCCCTCTGCCCCTCCTCCCTACTTATGTTTTCTCTCTCCCAAATAAATAAAATCTTCAATTAAAAAGAAAGCTTTCTTAAACTGAGCATGTACTATTTTTATAATAAAAATACGTACATATACACATGCATTCATATTTTATACATTAAAATGATTAAACAAGACTAAATAACCTAAGATTAAACAAGACTAAATAACCTAAGATTAGCCTACATTCAGACCAATACCTCTCCATGTGGTACTTTTACCTGGCCTGCTCTCCGCCTGGTAGCCTCAAATTGTTACTTTTTAGGTTTTTTAGATTTTAATTTTAAGTAATCGCTACACTCAATGTGGGGCTCAAATTTACAATCCTGAGATCAAGAGCTGAATGTTCTGCCTGAGCCAGCCAGGTGCCCCAAGCTGTTACCTTTTACAATCTAAACTCCCATTGTCTGAAAAACATTCTAGCATCCAGGTGATAGAAATTTACGTAGGGTAAGATTCATTCCTTCTTTCCAAGAGTTCAGTAATCACAAGTGACAGATGCATAAAAAATGAATTACAGACATCAAGGGCTGGGGAGGGGGAGACAAAGAAAGAATGAACTGTCTCTAGGAGGGAGAGAAAGGAAAGGGATTTCATCAGAGAAGGCTTCCCAGACAAGTGAGTTGGCCCATCAAGAATGGAGAAGAGGAAGCTCTGAGTCAAAAACCAGATGAGTAGAGGACTACATAGTGGGATCAGCCACATGGAGTGTGACGTTGCTCCTAACCCCTAACATGCACTTGCCTCTGGTGTCAAGCAACTACTAACAGTAGCAACACCTACTTTGAAGTGGGAGTAGGGAGTGGATGCTTGGGCTGAAAAACTTAGCCACAGGTAGGTTGGTGAAAACCTAGTAACAATAGAGAAGCTCCAATACCTAGACAAGCTCTTGGCTGATATATGCTACCTACATTCCAGATTCCTGTAACTGGAAAGTCTAAATACAAACAGAAGGAGCAAAGATACCAACAATCACCAAATATTTGAGAAAAAACTAATCTGATAAAGTATTAAGCTCAACAATGACAGTAACCAATACCCAGAAGAAGTGGGTACAGAGCAAGAAGGAAAAAAATGCATAAATATATTTAAAATACAGAGTAGTAGGTGAAAGGAAAATTTTTAAAAATCATTTTATATTCTGATTATTAAAATAAAAAACTCATTAGATAAGCTGAACTGGAGAAAAGTTAAATTCTTCTACAGAAAAATCCAGACACCTAAGAAAATAAAAAAGCAAGCCAAAGACCGGGAGAAAATTTTTACAGAACATCTAACCAACAAAAGATTTACTTGCCTCTAGAATATATAAAGAACTCCTACAACAAAACAAATTTTTTAAAAAGATGTACAAAAGTTTTGAAAGAAAACATCAAAGATTTAAGGATTGCAAAAAATAAGCTCATGAAAAGGTGCTCAACATCCAAACCACCACTGGGTGCCACTTCAGCCTAACTAGAATGCTAGGAAAGCTAGGGACCAACACCAAGTGATGGCCCAGGAGTGAAGCAACTGAACTCTCATACACCGCTGGTGGAATAAACAACGACAACAACAAAGAGAAAAGCCCTATTTTAGAAACCAGTTTGAAAATTTTTGAAAAGTTAGCAATGTACATCAACGATGAGATCCAGATAATCTATTCCTAGATATTTAACCAAGAAAAATAAAAACACAGGTTCCCAAAGGGTAAGGTATATGAATATTCATAGGTGCTTTGTTATTACTAAAAAGTAAAAACAATCAATATGCACATCAACAGATGAATTAATAAGTAAATAAATTCTGGTATATCCATAAATGTAATACTATTCATGAACTATTTCTCAAAAATAATTATACTAAATGAAAGGAGCCAGCCCCTCCTCCTCCCCACCCCGAAAACACACTACATTGCATGTATTTAAAATTTCAGAAAATACAAACTGAATTGTCAAAAAGCAGGTTTATCGAGCCTGAAGAGGTAGGGAGAGAGGATAGATTACAAACAGGCAAGAGGAAATTTGGGGAGTAATGATTATGTTCATTATTTTAATTAGTGATAGTTTCACGAGTATGATGTATGTATATGTCTATAGGTGAGTATATGTCAGAACAAGTCATGCCCTTCACATATGTGCAGCTTACTGTATGCCCATTATACTTCAATAAATCTGCTTAATAAACAAAAACTCAGGAGAAAGGCTAACCTAATGATTGGCCAGCTAAAAAAAATTCAGTGAGCTGGGTGCCTGGGTGGCTCAGTGGGTTAAAGCCTCTGCTTTCAGCTCAGGTCATGAGCTCAGGGTCCTGGGATCTAGGCCTACATCTCTGCCTACTTGTGATCACTCTCTCTCTCTGTCAAATAACTATCTTTTAAAAAATTCAGCGAGCTAAAATCTCAAGCCAAGGTTTTTTTATAACACTGGGCAAAAAGAGGGAATATATGGAAATTATTGAGACATGGGGGACAGAACCAGAATATCATCAATAAATCTAATAGAAGAAATTCCATCAGAAAAGAGAAGAAAGGAAAGAATGTTCAAAGAAGTAACAAATTTTGTGTCTAGATGGGGAAGGCTTAAAAATACTGGAAAACATCCAATACCTGGACACAGGTAAAGTTTCAGAACACCAAACATAAAGAGACAATTTCTTAATGCTTCTATAAAAAGATAAAACAGGCTCTACCTAACGCAGAAAACTGTAACTGATAGCTATCTCACTGGCGAAAAATGCAATCTATTCCAAATTGAGGAAAAATTGTAGACTACAAGATCAACCAATTAAATGAACAAAAGGACATCTCTAGACATAGAGGACTCAGAAAATTTACTAACCTCAAATCCTAACCGAAAGAATTAGTTATGCAATACAAAAAAACCTGAAGAGCAACAGCAAAAAAGTGCTAACAATGTAACTGTCCTCAAAGAAATAAAATATAATACATAATGGAAAACTATAGGCAGTAGTTTAAAAAAGGATGAGATTTCAAAAACCCCAAGTGGAAAAAAGTAACCTCAGAATGATAAATACCACATGCTTAAACTTAAAACACTCAAAAAGAATTACATTTCCATAAATATTCATAAAATAGAGTGTTTGTTAATGGACCAGAGAGACTTAGAAGTCAAATTCATAAATGGTCATTACCTCTGAGTAAAAAAGAAGGGATCAGGATTGGGACTGATGATGTGGTCAAGGAGGATTTAAGTTTTACCTACACTGTCTTGATTTGTTTCTTTTTTGAAGAACTTTTATAATATCTGATTTTTTTTTTTTAAAGATTTTATTTATTTGACAGAGAGAAACACAGCCAGAGAGGGAACACAAGCAGGGGGAGTGAGAGAGGGAGAAGCGGGCCTCCCACTGAGCAGGGAGCCCAATGTGGGACTCGATCCCGGGTCTCCGGGATCATGACCTGAGCCGAAGGCAGTCGCTTAACCAACTGAGCCACCCAGGCGCCCCATAATATCTGATTTTTAAAAAAGGACAATCATAGACCACATTCCAAAACAATTGTGTATTTCCATTTTTAAAAGTTTTCTTTAAAAAGACAGGAAAAGGGGTGCCTGGGTGGCTCAGTGGGTTAAGCCTCTGCCTTTGGTTGATGGGGTCGATGATCCAATCCAGCCCTGCAGGCATCCAGCCCTGCATCCGGTTCTCTGCTCAGCAGGGAGCCTGCTTCCCCCTCTCTGCCTGCCTCTCTGCCTACCTGTGATCTCTCTCTGTGTTAAATAAATAAATAAAATCTTTAAAAAAAAAACAAAAAGAGAGGAAAAATATATAAAGCAATGGCAAGCAAAGAACCCAGTAAGACTTACTGACAACATCCAAGTGTTGATTTTAATTTCTTTTCCTTATCAGTCTGAGGAATAATTTACGCACAATAACTTTTATTAATTTCAACTGCACACTCCCAGAGTCTTTGATAGTTGCCAAGTCTGTGAAACTACCACTACACTACAGATACAGAACATTTCTGTATCTGTCACTTCCCAGAGTCCTTGTGCCCCTTCTCAATCCACAAATCATTCACAAAAGGAGCCAATGATCTCCTTTTGTCATTATATTAAGTTTGTTTTATATATAAAAGTTAAAAATTTTGTCTACATTTAATAACAAATTAAAACCCCCAAAATAATATGGCAAGAATAATTTCACAGTAGTCAAAAACATTCTCAAAGTGAGTTAAAAAAAAATCCACTAAATGCTATTTATAGAAGAAAACCTAAAGTTTTAACGTAATAGTGGAAAACAAAGCCTTGGCTAACAAAAAGAAATCTAGATGTGACATTATTACTCTAAGCAAACTAGAAATCAAAGTGAAAAAGCACTAAAAGAACAGGTTTCATATTAATAAAAATACATCATGCTACAGCATAATAGCCACGAACCTTGTGATGCTAAATGGCTTAAAATGTGTAAAGCAAAAGCAAAATTACAAAATTACCACAATCACATATAGAGATATTTTTTTTAAAGATTTTATTTATTTGACAGCGAGAAACACAGCCAGAGAGGGAACACAAGCAGGGGGAGTGAGAGAGGGAGAAGCAGGGGGAGTGAGAGAGGGAGAAGCAGGCTTCCTGCCGAGCAGGGAGCCAGATGCGGGACTCCATCCTGGGTCTCCGGGATCATGACCTGAGCCGAAGGCAGTCGCTTAACCAACTGAGCCACCCAGGCGCCCCCACATATAGAGATTTTAACATACTTCTCCCAGAAATCCATGAAGTAAATAATAACAAAAGAAGAGTATTTTTTCTTTAAAGACTTAAAGGGAGGGAGAGAGAGCATGCACTCATGGCCGGGAGCTGCATCCCAGGACCTTGAGATCATGACCTGGAGCACATGCTTAACCAACTAAGCCATCAGGCACCTCCAACAGTAAGTATTTTAAAAACACAACTACTAACAGTTACCTAATATATGTAGAACTTCTGTAGTCACCAGGAAATACATTCTTTACAAACTTGGAACACTGTCCCTAACGGGACCATGACTTAAGTTACAAAAATCACAAAAACAAAAGTTAAAAACTTAAAAAAAAAAAAAAAAGCCTACATTCTCTAAAATCAAAGTAAATATATTAGAAATTAAAACAAAAATAGACTTCTAAATAATCCTTGGATTAAGATTAATAAAACCTGAAATACTCAAAATTCAAAACAATAATGTAGTCAGAGCAGAAGCAAAGGAAAATTCTTAGATTCAATCACTAAAAAGTAAGTAAGACTAACAAAAAGGAGCCAGGTTTTTAATTCAAGATGAAAATAAATTCGAAGAAAGTGGGAGCTATTTAAGATGAAAGCAATAGAGGGCACCTGGGTGGCTCAGTGGGTTAAAGCCTCTGCCTTCGGCTCAGGTCATGATCTCAGGGTCCTGGGATCGAGGCCCGCATCAGGCTCTCTGCTCGGCGGGGAGCCTGCTTCCTCCTCTCTCTCTGCCTGCCTCTCTGCCTACTTGTGATCTCTCTCTGTCAAATAAATAAATAAAATCTTTAAAAAAAAAAAAAAAGATGAAAGCAATAGAAACAAATGCAAAAATATTTAATTTGATAAATAAAACCAGTTTCAATTAGCAAACCTGAGAACAAATGAAATATATGATATTTTTAGGAAAGTATACATTTCCAAATCAGAACTTTTTATAAAAAAATAAACAACTCTACCCTTAAAACACATATCATGTCCAAATGGCTTTTGTTGGGTCTCCTAATTTTCAGTGAATAGATTTTTTTCTATAACCACCCTGTTAGTATGCTCTGTAAATTACCTAAATGGTTTTTATAAGGCCAGCATATGATACCAAAACTGGACAGACAGTATCCACACAATCTCACACATGTACTTTATTTTACAAATGTTCATATAGAGCTTACATGTGTGAAATTTGTGAGAATGATACAGGAACAAAGATACAGATCAACAAAATCCAAAAAAAAGATCCGTAAGATGAAGTTTTACATGTAAGAAAGTTAGGGGGCTCCTGGGTGGCTCAGTTGGTTAAGCGACTGCCCTCGGCTCAGGTCAAGATCCCGGAGACCCCGGATCGACCCTGAATCGAGCCCCACATCGGGCTCCCTTCGTCGGGAAGCCTGCTTCTCCCTCTCTCACTCCCCCTGCTTATGTTCCCTCTCTGGCTGTGTTTCTCTCTGTCAAATAAATAAAATCTTTAAAAAAAAAGAAAAAAAAGAAAGTTGGCAATTCAAATCAGTGAGGAAATAATAGATTATTCAATATATTTGGGGTTGATTAGGAACAGTCCATTAAAAGATTGTTAAATTTGTGATAATTTAAAACAAATATTTTTAAATAAAAGAATTAAGAGACAAAAGAGAGCAAAGGGATTGAGTGACCATATAAAAAACAAAAACAAAACCCAAAACAAAACAGAACAAAAATATGCTCAGTTGCAGTTAGCAGAGAGAATGCAAATTAAACCAACCAGATTATCAGCATCCCATCAAACTGACAAAACAATTTTAAAGAGTGATACTATCCAATGCTCAGAGAGTTGAAGGTAAACTGGTACTTTTATCCACTGCTGGTGCGAGTATAAATTGGTACAGTCTATTATATAAAGGAGGACAGTCTATTAATATAAAAATAAACATCTCATAAAGTGCTAATTCCATTTCTCAGTATCTACCCTAGATAAACAGTGGCACATACACGCAAGCAGCAACCCTTAAGAGAAAAACTAGAAACAATCTAAGTATTCAAAACAAAAAATATGTATGTATCTCTTGGATATATAGGTCTACACTATGGATTATGCAATGATTCAAAGGAACGAGATAAATACACAGGGACATGGAAACACAGGATACATATAGAACATACATTTTTCCTATTACTCATGTAAAATGGAAAATTACTTATTCCTATGTATTCCATATACATCCACACCCTTACATACATATATATAAATGCACTGAAACAGGACCGGTAAGAAAACTGACAAACAATCTTCTATAGGAAAGACTCCACAACTTGTGGAAGGCAATCAAGAGAAACATAAATGTATTCTCGAGGCACTTGGGTGGCTCAGTTGGTTGAGGTCTGACTCTTAATTTCAGCTCAGGTCATGATCAAGTCCCGGAGACTGGCTCTGCGCTCAGCGTGGAGTCTGCTTGACCCTATTCCTCTGCTCCTCCCCAACTAACACACTTCCCTCTCAAATAAATAATATCTTTTAAAAATATGTATTCTTTTCCTCTAATATTCAACTGGCAGTGTTTATATATACACAGAAAGGTAAAATGTCAATAAACATCCGTAAACACACCTAACTTCTACAGTTAACATTCTACTCTATCTCCTATCTATTCACATTTTTCTTTTAAGACTTTATTTATTTGACAGCGAGAAACACAGCTAGAGAGGGAACACAAGCAGGGGGAGTGAGAGAGGGAGAAGCAGGCTTCCCGCTGAGCAGGGAGCCCGATGTGGGGCTCGATCCCAGGTCTCCGGGATCATGACCTGAGCTGAAGGCAGTCGCTCAACCAACTGAACCACCCAGGCGCCCCTATTCACATTTTTTAAATGCATTTCAAGTTCCAGATGTCAGTATGTATACCTCACCCCTAAACACTGCATCATGCATATTAACTAAAATTGGAGAAAAATCACATTCAATGAAATACAGAAACCTCTGATGTGCCATTAGATGGGTTTTGATAATCATAGCCCCCAAAATGAATAATCCAATTAAAAAATGGGCAGAAAACATGAATAGATATTCTTCCATTGATGACATACAATGGTCAACAGACACATGAAAAGATACTCACCATCACTTATCAGGGAAATGCAATCAAACAACAAAGAATTATCACCTCATACCTGTCAGAATGGTTAAAATCAACACAAAAAACAAGAGGTGTTGGTGAGGATGTGGCAAAAGAAGAACCCTCTTAAACTGTTGGTGGGAATGCAAACTGGTGCAGCCACTTTGGAAAACAGTACGGAGGTTCTCAAAAAAATAAACAGAACTACCAGGGTGCCTGGGTGGCTCAGTTTATATAGAGCATGTGACTCCTGACTGCAGGGTTGTGAGTTCGAGCTCCACGTTGCTGGGCATAGAGATTACTTAAAAATAAAATCTTAAAAAAAAAAAAAATAGAACTACCCTATAATCCAGCAATCATACTACTAGGTATTTACTCAAAGAACACAAAAATACTAATTAAAAGGGATACATGTAGTCTGATGTTTATCCACAATAGCCAAATCATGGAAACAGCACAAGGGTCCATCAACTGCTGAGTGGACAAAAAAGATGTGATATGTACATGCACACATGCGCGCGCACACACTCAACCATAAAAAAAAAAACCCGAAATCTTGCTATTTGCAACGGAGGTAGAGAGTATTATGCTAAGTGGAATAAGTCAGTCAAAGACAACATACCATATGATCTCACTCATGTGGAATTTAAAACAAAGGAGCAAAGGAATAAAGAGAAAGACATACCAAACCTAATTACAAGGAACAAACTGATGGTTACCTGCAGGGAGGGGGTGGGGGGAGGAGTAAAACAGGTGATGGGGATTAAGTAGTGCACTTGTGATGACCACTGGTGTTGTATGAAGCGCTGAATCACGGTACTGTATACCTGAAATACTATACAGTATGTTAACTAAAATTTAAAAACTTAAAAAAAAGGGTTTTGATAAATGTGTTCAATATGATCTAAGCCCCCAGCAAGAGACATAATATTACATGACACACACTATCAAGTTCTCTCGTGCTCCTTCCCAAACTTCATGACGAACATCTTAAAGGCAAACACCATTCTGGGCTTTTTTCCAGCACTGAGTGTTACTTGCTTTAGAATTCATATAAATGAAGTCATATTGTAGACATTCTCTCAGGGAAAGCTTCTTTCCCACTCAGCCTAATTGTGAAATTCATCCATGTTCTGTGTATCCATAGTTCATTCCTTTTTACTGTTGAATAGTATTCTGATGTTTGGACATACCAGTGAGTTTACCTGTTCTGCCGATGGATGCCTGGGCTGTGTTTCCAGTTAGTGTTACTATGAACATTCTTGTACGAGTACTTTTGTGAATATTCATTTTTATTTCTCTTGGGTAAACACCTAGGAGTAGAACTGCTGGGTCATGGGGTAAGTATATATTTACGTTTTTTTGTTTTTGTTTTTTTTTAAAGATTTTATTTATTTGACAGCGAGAAACACAGCGAGAGAGGGAGAAGCAGGCTTCCCGCCGAGCAGGGAGCCCGATGTGGGACTCGATCCCGGGTCTCCGGGATCATGACCTGAGCCGAAGGCAGTCGCTTAACCAACTGAGCCACCCAGGCGTCCCTATATTTACGTTTATAAAAAACTGCCAGATCTTTATCCAAAGGGGATATACATTTTAAAAATGATTACTGTTAACAGTGATTACCCAGAAAGAAGCTGAAGAGGACAATGGACTTACTGATTATTCACATCTGTACTATAAAAATTCAAACAATAGTATTACTTTCATTATTTGAAAAGAACAAAGCCACGAGTCGACATCTCATTTAAGACCAGTTCAGATTTCTTGAGTCAGCCTACACGGACACTAACTTCTAAAGAGGTCAGCAAGCCACAGGAGCAGCCTGTTTTTGTAAATAAAGTATTGAAACATAGCCAGGTCTGTTAGTTTACAAATTGTCTATTGCCATTTTCAAGCTACAACAGCTGAGTTGAGTTGTTTCAAGAGACACCACATGACTGAAAAAGCCTGAAGTATTATATGGTCCGTTAAAGAAAAAGCTTGCTGCGTGCTCTTCTAATAAAGCATTTACATATTTTTTTCATTTCAAAGTGACATTTAAAAATTATCTTCTGCAACTTTTCTCCTAGAGAAGAACTAAAACCAAGAGATTTTAAATGAGTTATCTAAGCTTGGCCGATGTGTGGAACTAGAAGTTAGGTCTATATTCTGAGTCCTTGTCTGGTCATCTCAGGATACTGGTATACTTCTATGATTCATGAAATAAAAATATATACATATATACATATGCCCACTAGCTCACTTTTACTATGATGCCCTATCTGGAAACTTTTAAATTAAATTAGTTTAGTGGGGCAGAATGATGGTAAGGTAAGGGGAATTTTACCTTTACAGAAAAATTAAGACTTTCTGTGTGGAGCTATACTAACTAACCCACAATACTTTCACCTTTAGCCAAAGGAATAAGAGAATCACAAGCTGAAACTGATGAAATGACAATTTGTGCATCAAAAAAAAAAAAGTGCTATTACTATGTGTTAGATGTTACAGGGATATGCACACACAAATCCTGATTTGTGAGAACATCTAGTTAGTAGGAACAATGCACATAAACAACCATAATCCAGGATACAATGTTTTAGGTGTTATAGGAGATAAATGTATTATTTTCACCTGGGCATACCAGAAAAACGCTTACAATAGCTGACACTCAAAGCTAGGTATCTGAAGTAGGGAAGAATTTATCATGCAGAGAGGAAAGGTATAGAGGAGGGAATGAACAGAACATTCTAGATACACCCATGTGGCTATGACATGTGGTATACCGGAATAAGGTGGGCAACAACAGGTTATAAGGTTGGAAACTCAGTTCTAAACCAGTATGTAATAAGCCTGGAATGCCAGGATGTTTGGAAATTATTTAAACCTTCTGAAAGCAGTGGGGATCCAAACACAATTTTGGGGAAAGGGAAGTAGCACAATCAAAGCTGTGGCCTTAAAAAAAACCTGACAGCAATGAAGTTACACTGATTTAGGTCACAATGACTTCAAGTGACTCCTTGGATCCTTCTGGGTATATACTGCAGGAGTTAAGAGCTCACCTTCCCCAAGTCAACAACACTACAACTTGTTTTTAAGCAGCAGGTAAAAATTGGAAAGCCAATTGTCTATCTGAACTTGGAACAATTACGGAAAAGTCACAAAAGCTCTTCATCTGGTGCTTAGTTTTAATCGGAGAATTTATAAGAGGAGGCACTACCAAATCCTGACATGGTGGGGCCAGGGTTGACAGGAGTGTTAAGAACTATGAAATTTGAAACAGGTGGTATTATGAAGCTATGAAAAGTGAGCACCCTGAGTTCCCTCTGAATGTGGATTTTCCTAAAATAAGCGGGCAGGAGTAGGGCAGAGAAAATTAATTCCTGGTTGACCGTACTAGTGACAATGAGGGTGTGGGTCACAGATTTAAGAGATGTTACACAAGTAGAACTGGCATGATCTGACCAGGTTTAGAGCCCAAAGGACAGAAAAGATAGTGACCCCTGTTTTCAAAAATTGTAAATATAGGAGCAATTCAGAACTTCAGTAGAGGAAGGGGAAAAAAAGCTCTGTCTGTGAGGCAATATATAAGGTAGTAGAGTAACAGAGCTAGTCAAGACATCTAAGCCTCTCCTCCCAGGTATCTGAGATATCAGGAAGCAACTAAATCAGAGAGGTGTTAACCAACAAGTCAAATGTGTGAGTGTTCTTTGCTATGTTTTATGAGATTGCCAGAGAAGATGAGGAGAAAACAAGGTCAAAGACAGCAGATGGGAAATACACATTTAGGAAAAGAGACAAGGAAAAACAGACAGGAAGGAATCAGAAAAGAAATGATTACAGCGGTACTGGGTGGGGAGTGGTGGTGGTAAACTATTTACAGGTCAGAACCCACCAAAGAAAAAGTACCTTGTGCCCTGGACGTGGGTCAGTCCCAAAGTCTTACCTTACTAAGGCATGAACATAATGCTAAGTAGAAGTCACAAATAAGAGCCATTCTGTAAACAATTCAGTTACAAAGTTTAAACAGATATGTGGGAGGCTGCTAAGTTAATTCTTTTCAGAAATATTATTAGTAAAGCACCCTGCAGGGCAGAGAACAGTTAAATAAATGCCCACTAAATTTGAGAGAACGTAAAAAACAAACAAACAAACCTTCATGCAGGCCTCTTAAGGGCAGGATAAGAAGCTGAACAGAGTAATGAAGCAGAGAGCAGACCTGAATAACCTTGTTTCTCTTATCCTAATCAAACGCAACACTCAGGCATTCCACAGACTCAGCTGGATCTCCAAAGACAAAGTTAAGTGGAAGCTTCATCTCAAACACTGAACTTCTATGAAAACTCACTGTGGTATTAGAAAAGGGGGGCAGGATGCCCAAACACTGGGGAACTGTATACTGTGATAGACCAATACCATCAAAAACGTTTTTTAAAAAGTCAAAAAAAAAAAAATGGAGTGCCCGGGTGATTCAGTCAGTAAAGTGTCTACCTTCAGCCCAGGTCATGATCCCAGGGTCCTGGGAGAGAGTCCCACACTGGGCTCTTTGCTCAGCAGGGAGCCTGCTTCTCTCTCTCTCCCTCTGCCTGCCGCTCCCCTCTCCTTGTGCTCTCTGTCAAATAAATAAATACAATCTTAAAAAAAAAAAGATTGCAAAAAAATGAATTACATGGAAACATTTCATAATAATGCTCATTCATTCAACCTATTCTTATTACCTTCCTACTAAGTGCTGAGCAAAAGGCTCAGTGTTAGCAAATCAAACATGAGTGAATTGGGCACCTAGGTGGCTCAGTGAGTTAAAGCCTCTGCCTTGGGCTCAGGCCCTGGTCTCAGGGTCTCGGATCCAGGCCACATCCACAACTCTGGCTCTCTGCTCAGCGGGGAGCCTGCTTCCTCTTCTCTCTCTGCCTGCCTCTCTGCCTACTTGTGATCTCTGTCTCTGTCAAATAAATAAAATAAAATCCTTAAAAAAAAAAAAGAGTGACTCTTCTTTAAAAAAAATGAGTGAATAAGAAACTTATATTCTAATAAATGGGCAAAAACACTACTACAAAAAATCATAAATGGTATAATAATTAAAAAAAAACAACCTGTTAGGGGCTACACAGGAACACTTGACACAGTCTTAAGGCAAAGAGCGGCTCAACCAGAGATGAGGCTAACAAAGCCAAGTACTTAGGCCAAGGAGAACGAAACAGAAGTCTCAGAAGCTAGGAAACAGGACCAGAAGAGTCAGAGAATAGTAGAGAGAGATGACAAGAGAGAAACAAGTCAACAAGATTATGAAGAGTGTGTGTGTCATGCTAAGGAGCCCCCAAAGCTAATGGAGATTTACACCAAGAGGTCTGTGAAGCATTTCACAGACCTATGAAACATTTAATTGAAGCTCTCCATCAGGCAGTTTGGTTGTATTAATATAAAAAGCCATACCAACTACAGATGCAGATTCAGAAGTCTCAACACAGAGACAATAACTGAAGACACAGAATGCCCACACTGTAGCAGGGTACAGGGACAGTACCCACAGAGGTGACGGGGAAGGTGCCAAGGCTACTCCCGACACATCAACCACATACGGTGGCGAAGGAATAAAAACCATTCACCTTAAATGTTAAGTGGTAAAAGTAGGTATCTAACTTTACATTTTAAAATTTTATTTATACATTTAAAAAATCTACTAACAAAAAGGAAATAAATTATTAAAATGTTAATAGTGGTTATTCTAAGTGGTTAAAGATTACAGATAACTTACCTTTCAGAGTTAGTTTTCCTCCTCCTTCCATTATACAATCAGTGTTAAATGGTCTTTAATCAAATATGACAAATCATGGAAATATTGCTACTAAAGACAGGAGGGTTTTTAAACTTCTTTTAATACAACTAATTTAATTCTACAGATATAAATTGGAAAGTCAATTTCAAAAAAAAAAATTGGGGGGCAGAGGAAGGTTGCTCTTTAACAACAGTAAAGCACATACTACTGTAATTAACAACATCTAGAACGTAACACACAAACTTACCCTGTCCCCTCCCTTCTACTACCAGTCCAGGAAGTGCCCTCTCCAGCTGGGTAATGGCTCAGTTTGCCTCTGCTGCTGCCACTGCCACACCCACCACTGACCTTCATTTATAGCCTGCACACAGGGTAAGGCAAGTCCTATTACTTTCCCAACAGTGCATATTTTTGTAGAGTTTCTTTTTAATATGTCACACTCCACAGGACAAAGAACAACATCTTATAAAACTATGTACTGGGAAAATAAACACACTTGCCTTCTCCCCTACAGTCAAACACCCAAGATGGGATGGAGTCTGATGCTCCAAGAGCATTTACTGAGGCATGAGACATACTGGGAGCAGGTGACTGAGAAAACTTCATGGATCTATAATAAAAGAAAAGGTACATGAACAAAATGTAGGTGTTAATGGTTTTGGTCCAGAATCTTGACTATGCTTGGAGATTAGCAACTCAAGTTTTAAGTTAATATGAACATAAAACATCTACTGACAGCTTTAAGATAATGAACTTCAAAGCCCACAGAGATGTCATTAAATGACATTAAGTCGTAGCAGTTAAAAAAAAGACAAAAACAAAAAACAGTCTGGCCTTGGAGGTAGTCTAAAGGCCAAGGATTCTACTGCTGAGTAAACTGCCAAATCAGACCTATGAGTTCAATTTTCTCACCTATGAAATGAGGGCACAGGACTAGATTAGTGGCTTTCAAGTTTTTGACTGTGAGCCATGGTAAGAGACACCTTTTACATCAAGTTATCTGTATATGCAAAATACCGAAAAGCTTCATGGAACATGTTTCCTTAGAATAAACTTATTAGGTAAAAGAAAATGGTGTTTTTACTATTCTACTTCATTATTCTTAAAAATGTTAATTGCAACACCAGTCCATTACAGTTTAAACAGCAGGGGATCTCTAAGCAATCTTTCACTCTAATTGTATTTAATGCATTTAGGTTTAATATTTGCAGCGTAAGTCACAAAATGCTAAATTTTCTTTCTTCTGTGTTTTTCTACATGGCAATTACTTATTCCTGGAGTGTCCTTACTGTTCAGTCTAAGAAACCAACTCTAGGTACACTCTGATAACCTACACTGTATGCTTTATTTTAGAAGGTTGTTGTGAAAATCAAATGAAGTGATTTTATGTATGTAGTGATTTTGAAACTACCAAACATTCAAGAAGCTACTCAAAACCTTTTATACCCAACTGGGATGGGTATAAAAGCTGGGATGCCCAACTGGCTCAGTGAGTACAATGTGCATGTAACTCATGATTTCAGGGTTGTCGCTTTGAGCCCCATTGCTAGGTATAGAGGTTACTTAAAAAAATAAAATCTTAAAAAAACAAATATTTTACATAGCCATTTCAAATAAGGCAATGTGGTGTAACCTGCAGTATTTTCATTTACCCCAAATGTAAATGGCAAAACTACTTTTTAAATGTGTGCTTCTAGGCGGCTGTCAGTTAAACGTCCAACTATTGATTTTGGCTCTGGTCATGATCTCAGGGTGGTGGGGCTGAGTCCCACATCAGGTTCTGCACCGGGCATGGAGCCTGCTTAAGATTCTCCCTCTTGCCCCTCCCCTGCCAAAAGTATGCTTTTAATATATCCTTATAAAGTCCTTTATATCCTTTATAAATCCTTAGGGTAGAGAAGGTTTTCTTCTACACACCAGCAGACACAGCAATTTTATCAAGGGGGAAAAAAAAGGCACCCCCCCCATTTAAATTCAAAAGCAACTAGAAAAAAATTGCAAGTGAGTTTCAAAACAAAACAAAACAAAATAAAAAACACGTTTCCAAAATGTACACATTATATATGACCTTGAAATTCCACTAGTAGAAACATATCTCAAAAAATTAATTTGCAATAATGTATGCTCAAGGCTGAAGGGACGGGGAGGAGACCAGTATATACAATAAACTACTGGTAATTAAAAAAAAAAAATCAGTCACTCATTTTTCCCTAGATATCTCTCATGCACACATAAGCTATGTATGTTAATAAACATGTTTGTTTTTTAAAAAAATCACAGCAGTACATGGAACCATACAATAGAACATTAGATATTAAAAAGATATAGATCTTTATTAAAATGGGAGGGTGGCCACGATATACTCAAAACACTAACGGGTGCCACCGACTCTTCTTTGGCTTAGTCAAGATCTCTAGAGTCTTGGGGTGGAGCCCCAGGTTCCAGCTCCTTTGCTCATCAGGGGTGTCTGCTTGAAAGATTCTCTCCCTCTACTCCTCTCCCAGCTCTCTCTCTAAAACAAATAAGCTAAAAAAGAACACTATAAAGCAACACGTATTGTATGGTTTCTTTTCATTAAAAAAAAAACACAAAAAAACCACAATACCCTTTTAAGTTTGCCCCGATATATACCAAAGTATTGATAGTGGACATCTTGGGAGTGATGAGATCAGGCAGCTAGCCCATACAGTGCCATTCTGAAAATTAGAAGAAGATACCCCTTTCTCTAGGCAGACTCCCCATGCTTCAGGGCACACAACCTGGAGAGCTGAGTATGGACTTCAGCGTCTACACACCACACCTACACGTATCTTTGGAGAGATGCCCTTATGTTGGGATAGGATTGTGGATAATTTATGACATTTTGCACTAGCTTACTACTTTTCCAATAAGCTCCAAAATGTACTATTTGCTGCTAAGAGTTAACATTTATTTTCATTTTTGAAAAAAGGTCTTGCCTTAATTCTTGTAAAATAAATCCCAACTTTACTTGTAGTACTGTAGCCACCCTAATATAATAACTACACTTTGATCATTTGTGCACATTATTTACTTAAGTGCATATACCCAATAAAATCTCAACCTCAACATCATATAAACACAAAGGTTAAACAAGAAACACTATCTTCAGTAAGAAATGTCATTCTAACAAAAAATGAAGGTACTTATTACTGGAAATGAGAAGGCACTGAGGAAGACAGTCCACAAACAATCCCTCTCCACCACTAAAAAATTCCTTTAGCAAAAAGGTAGCACATTCTAGAAACAATAATAACTTCACCATTTTCCCCCCCATTTAACTCCTGATGCAAGATTTATTTCCTCTTCACATCAGTGGGCTCCCAAAAGACAGCTATCAAAATAAAAATCATAAGTGTCAGCTAGGCAAGGCAGCTGTAAAATAGTAAAACCCCTGGACTAGGATTAAAGGACAAGTGGGTTCTTTTCTTGGCTCTGTGGAATATGTAATTTTACACAAAGCAAAATCACAACCTCTCTAGACCTCATTTTTCTCATCTCTAAACTGGAGTTGGGCTAAAAAACCTGCAAGGCCCCTTTTAGCTTCTGATAGGACTTTAAGCCGGCTTTCCACTCCGGAGGAGCCGATTGCAGTCAGTAGCAACGGTTTATTTTCTGAGTCATAGCTAATTTACTCTCTTCATGCCTCTCTTAAAGATGCCGTGCCCAAATAGTTCTCCCACTCTAGAAATTTATTCTCACCCAGAAAAAAAAGGTCAAGACCCACTAAGAAAATGTTTTTCAGAAGGCAAATATAAAGAGAAAAAAAAAGGAAAGAAAAAAGCACTAGTCATTATTCAGACATTAATACAATTTTTCGAAGAAAAAAAAAGACACCCTAAAGCAGTACTACACTGGCGGATGGTTTAAATATTTCTTTTAAAACAAAGAACTCATACACAGAAAAAATACACAACCATTTACTCTCCCCAAAAGAAGCCAATTTGCTAGGAAGAAAACGTCTGCAATTAAAAAGGAATCCGGCAGGAATCAAGCTGTTTAATGGTCTTTTCACTGTCCAAATTCAAGTGCATTTTCGTGTACCAAGTTCTGGGTGATTAACTCACCGCGGCACATTCATGCAACCCACACACTTAACACTCACTCGCACTCTTCCGACCGGGGTGGCAGCGTGGACGAGTCACAAGATAGCGGCGAGAGTGGAAATTTCCTCTCCCCAGGAGTGGGGCAGGGTCTGGCTTCCCCGAACCGCTGGGCGCCACCGGCCGCCTCTGCTAGGGCCTCTCCCCGACGGCGCGCTCGGTACAAAGGGAGGCCGGGCGCTCGGCCCCCGCACGCTCGGGGCTCGGCTCCAGGCAGGGGTCCCCTGGCTCCAGCGCCGCTAGGGGCGGGAGGCCGGAGCAGCACGTGCGCTCGGCGCCCGGCGGGGAGGAAGGAACCGGCGCGGCCCGGCGGGGGCTGCCTGCGGGCCCTGCAGCCTCGGGAGCGAGCGGCGGCCCGCCCGCCACGCTAGAAATGAATGGGGCCGCTCGGCCCCTCCTCCGCCGCCGCCCTTACGAGAGTCTGGCAGCCCCGGACGAAAACCGCTGTGGGCGGCGGAGGCTGCAGCTGCTCTTAGGGCCCCCGCGCGGGGAGCCATCTCCCGCCTTTCCTTTCCCACCGGTCCCCGCCCGGAGCCCCCCGGACCGCGGCCGGTCCCGGCGCTCAATCGCCGCCTGCTCACCCCAGCTCTTGGCGGTGCGCCCCAGAAACTCTCCGGTGGTCGGGTTGTAGATGAAGAGCTTCCACTCGGCTAAGCTCTGGTTGAAGGACTTCTTCTCTTTCTTCGTCATGGTGTGTGCGCAGACGGCGAGGGGAGCGGCGGCCGCGGGGGTGGAGGCGGCGAGGAGCGCGGAGGCGCGTCCTGGCTCTAGCGGCACAGCTAGGCGACGGCGGCGGACAGCGGGACGGCCGAGGACACCTCCTCGCTGCGGTGCGCACTCAAGCCTACTGCGCCTCGCGAGCCCGGCGGCCGCTCGGGCCGCGGGAGCCTGACGTCTCCGCCCGCCGCAACCAATCCGCGAGCCCCTCGGCCCGCGCCGCCGCCGCCGCCGCCACTGCCTCCCGCCCGCCTCCGGGCGCCGCTCGTTTAGGCGAGGACGCCCCGCCCCGGGCCGCGGCCCCGCCTCGCCCCGCCCCTCAACCCCCCCCCACTCCCCCGCCGCGCGGCTCCTGGTGGGACTGGGGGCGCTCCGGGCTCCCCTCGCCCCTGGTCAGAGGAAGCAGAAGCCACACATGGCAACTTGAAAAATCAGGAGGGCGTCATAAGCAAATTTATAATAACGAGCCAAAGGTGGGCGCCCCTGACCCGCAGGTTTCTCAGGAGGAGGAGTCTGGGGAGATGCTGGGGGCAGCCGGGGACGGCGGCTCCCCAGCTCCTTGCCTGAGGCGGCGCGGGACCAGAGAACACAGAAACGACTGCTGTCAGCCGGGGTCGTCTTCGCCGAGCAGGGGGCTTCCCCACCCTCTCCCAGAACCGCCTCGTGGACCGTGTCAGGCGTTCTCCTTTGGGCTCTGAGACGTGACTCAAAGACAGTCGGCTGTAGGATCCCGTGAAGCATCTCGTGTAGTTCATCTGCTGCTCAGAGAATGTCCTTGCTTGGCTCTTTTGAACGGGTTCACCAGGAATCGCAGGTCAACGGAAATTTCATTCCAAGTATAGCTAAGGACTAGCTGAACAGTAGAATTTTCCCCAGATTCAGTTCAATGTATGAAGGAAACCAATACATAGGCTTTCCCCAGCTTCCTGTCAACTGTAAGACCAGCTTTCTCTGAAACAGGGTCTACAGGAAATCAATTCTTCGTGTAGTGTTGATTCCTTAATAAAGTTCCCGGCTTTTCATCTTTCTCACTGTCGTGGATGCTCCCCGAGATCGGAGCTGAGGGTGCAGTCGACGTGTCTCTACACGAGGTGGAGCTGAAGAGTGCAGGGCACTGCGGCTGGGGCGACAGAACGAAAAGAAATATAGGAGTTGCGGCAGAAGGTGCGTTTTTTAAAGGAAAAATAAATGGAGCCCTGCTTCTATTTTATTGGCAAATAAAAAAATTTGAACGAGTAAAGGTAGCACACGTATTATGTTTTGGAATAATTGCATTATAGTCTATCCTGAAGTTTAAACACAGCCTGCAAATGCTTTAAAGGAGTAATGGATACAGAGATTCTGACATTTCTTGTTTCCTCACTTTGCTTATTGAAGGAATCATGGATTACGTCTCCCACCAATGGAAAAGAGGTAGAAGAATGTATTACTATAAAGTAATTCTCAGCCACCTTGCCTTTAGGGAAGCTATTTTTATCTCATTAAAAGTCTAACTACAGATTAGAGTTGATAACAGACTTTTTAGTTTAGGTAAGAGGTTAAGAAGTACAGTCTGAAATAAAATACAAAACCCATCTGCTTTATCTTTATCTTAATCTGTGTCTCTGTGTGTGCTCATAACAAGCACATTTTGAAAAATAATTACCTGGTACACACAAAGAAAACATGATAAATAAGAACATTTTGAAAATAACGTTTCCACATTGAGTGCTGTCAGATTTGTAGTTTGCGTGTTTTTAGTGGCCCTCAATATGACTTTCATAGTAGTGCTTAGTGGTTTTCCAAATAAATATTTAAATACAAATATAATTCAGTAAGTAGTTTGAAAACCCATGCATGGTTTAGGATAGAAACTGATCCAACAGATTTCAGTTTGGGGGAAAAGTTGACATTCCACTACAAGATACAGGCACTATTTGTTTCTCTGATATATAATACTTGAGCATTACCCAGAAAAGAAAATACTGAGTGTTTTGGAGGATAGGAGACCATCATGTTTGAGCAGATAACAATATCAAATTTAATCACAACTTTTACTATAATTCATTTTTCTTTTACAAGAGAAGTCATTTTGCCAGGATTCCCACTTAAATTTGAATTTCAGATAGACAATAGATAGTCTCTTAGTATAAGTATATTCCATGCAATATTTGAGATATATTTAGACTAAAAAATTATTATCTACCTGAAATGCAAATTTAGCTGGATATCCTATATTTTTATTTACTAAATCTTGCCACACTACATGTAGAGGATACTTATGAATCCCACAGAAATAATGATCATTTATATATAGGTAAGTCCTAGGCTGTGTACTACTTGCTTAGTGTGATGTATTTCTTAATCTTTACAAATACTCTAAGAGGGAGATATTGTTTCCCTAACTTTGTAAATGAGGAAACTGAGGTTTAGAGAAATTAAGTAACTTCCCCATGGTAAAAATGCTATCAAACAACAGTACATTGATTCAAATCCCCAACTTTCCTCCAACTACCCAGTATTGGTTCCCCAGTGAATGACGGCAGAGCTCTGGGGAAATTCCGGAAAGCTGAATGAGGTAGAGTGAGAGAAAATGAGAGAAAACGGTTGTGGGGCACTTGGCTGAGTATTCTCTCCAGTCAGCAAAATCCATTTTCTGCCTTCTATAGGCATAAGCAAGATATTTTGGCTCTTAATTTGCTAAAACTTTTAGTTTATTCCTGAATCCTAGAACCATGTGGACAGAAAATATATTTCAGTTCTTATAGCAGCATCTTATTTATGATTTGGTGTTACAACTGATGTGACTTTGATCCTAAATCACTGAGAGGCCATTTATTTGTACCTAGGAGGATATTAAGATTTACTTGGAAATAGTCCTTCCTTGTAACAGCAGCTTCAATAGTGTTGGCATTTTATTGTATCCAAGAAACACAGTCATGAACACATACTCCTCTTTATAGAATGTCCTTGTCCACTTATTAGTTTTCATATTGAATGCTCTTACTAAGCCTTTAACAAACATCTCTACACCCGCTGCAGATTAAAAGGTAGACACCTATGTTATTAATCATCTTAAATTAAATGAACCAGTGTTTTTGTAAAGCACAGTATACGGCATAGAAAGTGGCCTGTTAAATGGTCGGGGTTTTTTATTATAACTTTTAATACTGTCATTCGCTGGATTGGGTGACTTTGAAAAAGTGTATGATATGGTCTAACGGGATAATTTTCTAAACGAAAAATAAATTCAAATGACCAACTCAATGTGAACTACTTAATGATTTGGTTATAAAAATTTACAGGAGGGGCACCTAGGTGGCTCAGTACTTAAGCATCTGCCTTTGACTCAGGTCCATGATCCTAGGGTCTGAGGATCAAGCCTTGCATCGGGCTCCATGCTCAGCAAGAAGCCTGCTTCTCTCCCTCTCCCACTTCCCCTGCTTGTGTTCCCTCTCTTGGTATGTCTCTCTTTGTCAAATAAATAAATAAAATCTTTTAAAAATTTACAGGAGAAGGTGAAGGTATAGGTGAAACAAGAATGGCAGAAAGTTGATATTTATTGAAGCTGGGTGAGTCCATGGAGTTCATTATATTTTGAAATTTTTCATAACAGAACTTGGGTTTTTTTTTAATGTGACAAAGATTAGGCAGTTTTCCTGACACACATTTTTCTGGTTCAACTAGTTGAAAAATAACCAAAAGAAAGTATAGTTTAAATAATTTTCAAAAGAACTATTTGAAAATAAGCTGACCTCTGAGAAACAAATTCTTTTTTTCTTTTTATATTCTAGTGACCTCAGGAAAATTTGAAAAGCCCGTGTATCTATAAAACAAGTTTATATATATCTATTTATTTACAAGATATATATAGAATCAGAGACCAAAAATTGTTGGAAATTTAAAATATAATTAATTCCACTAATTAAAAAGATCAGGGGTGCCTGGGTGGCTCAGTTATTAAGCATCTGCCTTTAGCTCCGGTTGTGATGCCAGGGTCATTCAAGGAGTCTGCTTGTCTCTCTCCCTCTGTCCCTCCCTACCCCCCCAGTCATGCTTTATTTGTCTCTCTCAAATAAATAAATAAAATCTTTAAAAAAAATCAATAGAAGGGCTGAAAGAAAAAGTCAGTGGAATCTCCCAAAGTGTAAAGCAAAAAGACAAAGGTGACGAAATATTTTTAAGAGTAAAAAAACTGGGGCGCCTGGGTGGCTCAGTTGGTTAAGCGACTGCCTTCAGCTCAGGTCATGATACTGGAGACCCAGGATCGAGTCCCACATCGGGCTTCCTGCACTGCAGGAAGCCTGCTTCTCCCTCTCTCACTCCTCCTGCTTGTGTTCCCTCTCTGGCTGTGTTTCTCTCTGTCAAATAAATAAAATCTTAAAAAAAAAAAATTAGCTGCTGTTTAAAAAAAAAAAAAAGAGTAAAAAAACTATATCGAGTCAATTCAGGGAGGATAATAGCCAACTAATAGTTCCAGAAAGAGACAAGAAAACTCAGAGGGAAAATTATGACAGCAATAATAGAACATTTCTTAGAGCTAAGATAGTCTTCAGAGTAAAAGGGCTTACCAAGTGTCACATAAAATAAATGAAAATAAACTCCTACTTCACCATAAACTTGTGATTTTATTGCATATTAAGTACTAAGAGGAGATTCTAAAAGCTTCCAGAGAACAAGCGATAGGTCAACTACAACAAAACAAAATTTTAATTGACACTAGTCTTCTCATCAACAGCACTCAGTGCCCGAACACAGGGGAACACTGCTTTCAGAGTTCTGAGGAGCTGAGTATCATATCTGGCTAAGCTATCACTCAGCTGTAAGGGTAAAATGAAGACATGTTCAGACATGTAAGAACTCAGAAAGCTCACCTCTCAAAAATTTTTTATGAAAAAACCAATTAGGGATGAAACAGTAAAAAGGAAAAAGGAATCCCAAAATTAGAAAAACCTGAGATCCAAGAAACACTAATCCCTAACCCAATGAAAGGAAGGCCTAGAACGATAGCTGTACAGCAGACCAAGAGAGCAACTGATATGAAACTGGAGAAGAATGTCCTCAGGCAGAAAGTGGATTCCATGCCACAGAGACTGGGATCAAGATCCGGGACAAATGTAGTCATATGGTGAAGGTATGTGCTTCTTTTGTTAAGAGGAAAAAACGAAAAGCAAGGAAAACTGCATTCTGAATATAAAGCAAACCAAAATGTGTTATTATTTGGTGCTTCTAATGGAGCAAATTACATTTGAAAATGTAATTATATAATCCTGATGTTTGAGGCGTCTCTCCCAGTGGTATGGGCCAGTGATATAGATTTGTCTTCCTATTCTGATGCATTTTGTTCTATAGTGAATACTATTTACATAAACAAAATAATATAATTACACTTTATCAGCTTTCAATACTTAGTGTCAACTAAATGGCCATTCACAGAACAAAATGTGAAGGTTATAAATTCTAACAACATAAAAAGTAGTGGTGGAGTTGACAGAAATCAAGAGGTCTACGGAGAAGAGAGAGTTGAAGGAAGAAAGTTGAAGGAAAATTTACATATGCTCTTTTCTTATGTAATAAATAATAAGGTAAGAGATGTCAAGAGTTGCTTTCTGCCTCTGGACACCACTGAGTAAGCGTCATTAAAGTCCCCCCTCCCACCGCTGTCATGTCTAAGTCAGAGCCTCCCAAAGAGCCTGAACAGCTGCAGAAGCTCTTTATTGGGCTTTCAAACAACTGATGAGAATCTGAGGAGCCATTTTGAGCAATGGGGAATACTCACAGACCGTGTGATAATGAGAGATCCAAACATCAAGCATTCTAGACGCTTTGGGTTTGTCACATATGCCACTGTGGAGGAGGTGGAAGCCATGAATGCAAGGCCGTGCAAGGTCGATGGAATTGTGGAGCCAAAGAGGGCTGTCTCAAGACAATATTCTCAAAATCCTGGTGCCCACTAAACTGTGAAAAGATTTTTGTTGGTGACATTAAAGAAGACACTGAAGAACCTCATCTAAGAGACTATTTTGAAGTCTCTTTGTATGGTATGGGAAAAATCAAAGTGATTGAGACCATGACTGACCAAGGCAGTGGCAAAAAGAGAGGCTTTGCTTTGTTTTTATAACATCTGATGACCATTGACTCTGTGGACAAGATTGTCATTCAAAAATCCCATACCGTGATTGGTCACGACTTTGAAGTAAGGGAAGCCCTATCTAAATAAGAGATGGTTAGTATTTCAGCCAAAGAGGTCGAAGAGGTTCTGGAAACTGGGGGTGGTCGTGGAGCTGGTTTTGCTTGGAATGACAAGTCTGGTCACAGAAGAAATTTCACTGGTGAAGTGGCTTTGGTGGCAGTCGAGGTGGTGATGGATATGGTGGCAGTGGAGATGGCGATATTGCACTAGTTAACGATGGAAGCCATTTTGGAGGTGCTGGAAGCTGTAATGATTTGGGTAATTACAACAATCAATCTTTGAATTTTGGGCCCATGAAAGGGGGAAAATTTGGAGGCAGAAGCTCTGGCCCCTGTGGTGGTGGAGGCCAATACTTTGCCAAACCACAAACCAAGGCAGCTATGGCGGTTCCAGCAGCAGCAGTAGCTACGGCAGTGGCAGGAGGTTTTAATTACTGCCTGGAAGCAAAGCTTAGCAGGACAAGAGAGCCAGAGAAGTGACAGGGAAGTTCCAGGCTACAACAGATTTGTGAAGCCAGCCAAGCACAGTGGTAGCAGCACCTACGTGCTACAAAGAAGATGTGTTCCAAACAATACTCATGTGTATGGGCAAGAAATTAGAGGACTATATTTGTGATGAATTATATAACAGGTGATTTTAGTTCCTGTTCTATGCAAAGTGTAAAGCATTCCAACAAAGGGTTTTATTAGTTAGTTAATTAATTAATTATTATTTAAAGATTTTATTTATTTGACAGAGAGAGAAACAGCAAGAGAGGGAACACAAGCAGGGGGACTGAGAGAGGGAGAAGCAGGCTTCCTGCTGAGCAGGGAGCCCAATGTGGGGCTTGATCCCAGGACTCTGGGATTTTTTTTTTTTTTTAAGATTTTATTTTATTTATTTATTTGACAGAAACAGCGAGAGAGGGAACACAAGCAGAGGGACTGAGACAGGGAGAAGCAGGCCTCCCGCTGAGCAGGGAGCCCCATGTGGGGCTCAATCCTGGGTCTCCAGGATCATGACCTGAGCCGAAGGCAGCCGCTTAACCAACTGAGTCACCCAGGTGCCCCAGGACTCTGGGATCTTGATCTGAGCGGAAGGTAGATGGTTAATGACTGAGTCACCCAGGCAACCCCCAACAAAAGGTTTTAATGTAGATTTTTTTTTTTTTTTTTTTTTTTTTGCATCCATGCTCTTGATTGCTAAATACAATAGTCTGGTCATGGCACTGAATAAATGTATGTTTAAAAAGGAAAAAAAAAACGAGGGACATTTTCAGAGTTTAAAGATGGTAGAACTAGAAGGGAAAACATTAATATGTATTTCTTTAAGGTTGTAAATGTAACCCAACAGAAAAAGTAAATACTAAATAGTACTGTGTATTTTTAATATAAAAATAATACTACAAATAACAAAATATGAAATGAAGGATGAAGTAGGACATAATACAAAATAGCTCATTTATCATCTTCTTTGCCAAGGAGTTAATAGTGTTTAAAACTGACCAAAAAGAAAAGGTATATAAATATGTTATTTAAAGCTAAGGAGAGAGTAACTATCTTAATCCATTTGGGCTACTACAACCAGATACCATAGACTGGGTGGTTTACAAATAACAGAAATTTATTTCTCACAGTTTGGGAGGCTGGAAGACCATTAGGGTGCCAGCATGGAGGGAAAGTCCTCTTCCAACTTCACATGGCCAGGTAGGGAGGGATGGCTCCAGAACTTCTTTTATGAGGGCGGTAGTCACATTCCTAGGCTCCATCCTCATGATCCTATCACTTCCCAAAAGCCCCATCTTCTAATACCATCACTTTAAGGGATAGGATTTGAATATAAGGATTTGGGGAAGAGTGGGGGGACACAAACATTCGGACTATAGCAGTGACCAAATGAAATAAAGTTAGGGCGGATTTAGAGTGATTGCCTAGGGGGGCGCCTGGGTGGCTCAGTTGGTTAAGTGAATGCCTTCGGCTCAGGATCGAGACCCGGGATCGAGCCCTGCATCGGGCTCCCTGTTTGGCGGGAAGCCTGCTTCTCCCTCTCTCATTCCCCCTGCTTGTGTTCCCTCTCTCGCTGTGTTTCTCTCTGTCAAATAAATAAAAAATCTTTAAAATAAAATAAAATAAAATAAAGTGATTGCCTAGGGAGTTCAATGAATATCATGTTTTTTTCTAGTGGGATGGAGTCCAGGAGACATGTACTTTTCTTTTTTAGTCCTTTTTGTACTATTTTTTTTTTATTTCTTGCCAATGTACTATTGTATACTTTGATAGTTTAAATTAAAGGGTTGCACGGGTGGGGAATGCAGGTGAATGGCTCAGCCAGTTAAGCATCCAACTCTTGATTTGGGTTTAAGTCATGATCTCAAGGTTGTGAGATCCAGCCCTGTGTTAGGCTTTATGCTACTTAAGATTCTCTCACTCCCTCTCCCTCTGCTCCTTGCCTCCAAAATAAATAAATTAAATAAATAAAATAAAACAATTAATTTAATTAATTTAATTAAAGTGGGAAAAAGCACCTTAGTTCAACTGGCTCCTCTCATTACAAACTCTGAGACCCACAATTCCTAATTGCAAAAAAATTTTTTCTCTCTAAAGGAAGATATAAGTTCTTGAGTTATAGGATGAGAACCAACACCTAAATGAGTTATAAGGTACTAGGTGAAACTGAATGAAATTTTGACCTACGAAGATAGCAATGTCATGGTTGAACTTAAGATATGCTCATTTCACTAAAGGAGTGGAAATGAACCAAAATTATTGCCTGTTATGTCATTCATTTAGTTTTTTATATTGATTTCTCTACTTAATTTAACTAAAAAACATTGTTTTAAGCCCACAGGATCTGTTAGACATATAAAACTACTTGGAAAAGCTAAGCCATCAGTCTCCAGTGAGTTTTGGTGTACTATTGTTTCATGTGTCCGTTGCAAAGCAGCATGCTAATTTAACTCAAATTTAAAACTAAAAGCATGTCACATGAAGGCATCTATTGAATAGTCAGGTCCCTTGCACATGTGGTATGCTCAAGTAATACATGCACTGAAAACATTCCAATTTCCTTCTTTCATGAAGAATGCTAACTAAAGAGGGGTCAGGAAGAATTTCCTTGTATAAGGGCAAAACAGATTTAAGAATAATGTCTCATACTTAATTGTTGTTTTACAGCATAACTTGATAGTATCTAAATCTCAAAAGTTAGCCCTAGGATTTTTTGTTGTTGTTGTTTAGAAAACTCAAACGTTCCTGCCAAATTTGAGGTATCTGATTCCTTAATCAAGAATCTTTCAGGAGCATTGTCATTCTGTATGTGACAGTTCATTTCTGATTGTTACCATGGAGGACTAAAGGCTACAGAGGATGTGTAGTTTCAAATGATAGTTCTTGACATTCTAGTGGGATCATCAGCTTGCTCATAGACTCCTACATCTCTGGGAGAGAGATCCTTGAGATCAGCTGATCTAAGCCCCACTATTAATAGAGGAGAATTATAATAGAGTCTCAGAGACAGAAATGTATTCTACACAGAATTTAGAAATTAATAGAGTTTCACGGGGCGCCTGAGGCTCAGTTGGTTAAGCGACTGCCTTCAGCTCAGGTTATGATCCTGGAGTCCCGGGATCGAGCCCCACATTGGGCTCCTTGCTCAGCGGGAAGCCTGCTTCTCCCTCTCTCACTCCCCTTGCTTGTGTTCCCTCTCTGGCTGTATTTCTCTCTGTCAGATAAATAAATAAAATCTTTTAAAAAAAAGAAATTAATAGATTTTCAGAGACAGAAATGTATTCTACACAGGAAGTTCATGAGATAGATAAAGTGACCAGAGAGCATTCAGCTCCTGTTGAGACCTTCTTTCTGTTACACTGTGTTGTTTCCTCAACTCAGAAACTTACCACCAAACATATCAGTGCTTAAGAAACAAGAAACTCGTGTAAAATGGGCTTTTGTAAACCTGGAAATCATGATTCTGCAGAAATTCTATAAATAAAAAAAAAATGTTTCCCCTCAGAGGTCAGGAGTAATGGTGGTAAACAAAATTCTTTCCATATCCTGAAGTCTAGGGCATCCTTCTATGAATAATGAAATGTGGGTTGAAAGAATAGTAGGTTCTATCTATCCCTATTCCACCTTTATTTGAACAAAGGCATCTCACACATCGTGATCAAAACTCATTTCCCTCTATTCAAATAAGCTGTGGGTTTCTGGTGTGGTTGCCAGACAATTCCCAGGGCAAAGTTGGAGCAATTCAGAACTTGAATCCAATTTTCTAGTTCCAGGGTTGTGTTATCTGATAATATTAATAAATAACTGACATTATTTCAACAATCTCTTTTCCTTTCAGTTTGATGTTTTGTTTTTAGTGGAAAATAATTGTGTCAGAGAAGTGACTAGGTTCTTTTAAGCAGGAACTGTCTGTCACAATCCAGCTAAGAGGAACATGAGGGAAAATTTAAATGTCATGTTAGGCAATATCTCAACATTATTTCCTAAGAGACTTGATAATGTCTCCAGGGGCGTGGGAATTCAAGTTCTTTGATTCTAATTATTGTGTTGTAACCGACTCATTCTATGACCATAACTTAATTACTTTTACACAAATTCATGATCTCTAATGCATTGTGTATAAGTATATAACTGCCTTACTGGCAATATTCTAAGGAAAGTGGTCTTTGGGTTAAACGATGGTTTGGGAGTTCGGAAATCCCCATAAATGCATATTGTGTTTCAACTTCCTGCAAAGCACAAAAGTTTATGTTAGTTAATGATCTTTCCATATCCAGACAGAGACAGCAAACTCAGACCGACTTAAACTATAAGGAGAATTTACAGGTGAATATAGCTTGATGTCCAGAGGTATACTGACTTCAGGAAAAGTTTGACCTGGGGCCCTAAAGAAGTTAATAAATCCTAGATTCTTGTTTTCCACTTATTGGTTCTGTTACCTTAGGATTAGTTTCCAGAAGCTTCTGGGCCTACACACCTCCAGGTTCAGATCCAGAAGAAAAGAGAGTCAGCATCCTCAATAGCGGAAATAAAACTCCCCAAGGTAGTCTCATCGGCCCCCAACTGCCCTGACTTGTGACTGGGTTTGTCCTAAACCAACCACTTCTGTATACAAGATTTACAATGCTAGTGTGTTTTGACGGTGACATTGGAAACAGATTCTTGCTTTTTGAATGGCCAAAGAAAGAAAAGCACATTCTACTTCTTAGGAGAGATCACCTTTTTTTTTTTTTTTTTTTTTTTTTTTTTTTTTTTTTTTTTTTTTTAAGATTTTATTTATTTGACAGAGAGAAACACAGCCAGAGAGGGAACACAAGCAGGGGGAGTGAGAGAGGGAGAAGCAGGCTTCCCGCGGAGCAGGGAGCCCGATGTGGGACTCGATCCCAGGTCTTCGGGATCATGACCTGAGCCAAAGGCAGTCGCTTAACCAACTGAGCCACCCAGGCGCCCCAGGAGAGATCACCTTTTATCTAAGTTGAGGAGAAAGGTAGTTACAGCATACAGTGGTAGGACTGGGTTCCCAATCTCTGCCCCCCCCCCAAGTCCTGGGTGGAGTTAAATCAGAACTTACTCTCTTGAGCACATGGGTTACACAAAATAGGAAAGGACAGGGAGTGTTCATTTATTTCAATGTTCCCACTGACTGAGCAGGAAGCTGCAAGAGAGATAACAGATGATTAAGGCCCCTCTCTAGGCTCCCTTTGAGAAAGAAGCCTTTGGGAAAACACGTGCAGAAAATGAGAGACATATACAGCTGAAATGTTTTAAACATTCCTTGATTTTGCCTGCCCTGTTTACAAAACATTCTCAAATAATCAAATGAAGTTGCTACACATCTTCATGAAGGTATCATGAAGAGGAGGGATTCTGGTGATTATATCATATGTTAAGCATAGCTGCCCACCCCCCCTTTTTAAATTAATCTCACTAGATCTGTGGACCGTAAGGATTCTTTCTATTCCTTTTTCTGGGAGGAATAAATGCTTTGGCGTTGAACAGAGATGCTCTAATCCTACTAGTGTAAACGATGGGGCCTGTTCCAGTGCCCTTGCTTGACAGCAGGCACACTGAACATAAACTTGGAAGGTGGAGGAGGAAATGGAAAAGAGAAGACAAATGGAAAAGCAGAGAAAGGTAAACAGCAGGCCGTTGACCCAGTTTGGCAAAATGATAGGAAAAGTGATGTACCTTAATTTTTACGAAGATTTGACCTCATGCCCAAGGTCAATATTTTCGTGGAAGTCCTTTAGGTGTTGTTGAGGGAGACAGTGGCAGTGCAATAGAAAGGTGGGTTCTTACCTCTTGGACAGATGCACCTTGGTGGGGAAGAAAGTGAAATTCAAGCTTTAGTCTCCATCTTAGTCTCCACACTCTTCCTTTGCAGGATATGCCCAAGAGTTTTGAGCTGACATTGCTACCTGCTACCTGTGGCCTTAGGGATGGAGTCCCTCCAACAGGCTAATACCAGCAGAGATTAACTTCCTTTTGTGTAGCCCAGATTTGCAAATAGAGCTGATCCTCAAATAGTTCCTCCGGAAGTAAGGACAAGGTGTCTATCTGCCAGTCTTTGTGAGAGGGGCTTAATTAGGTGATGTCTTTCAAGCATTTCGGACTTCTCAGATGAGCCAGCCCTTTCAAATGAATGTGTTTTGATTACTGGAATTAACTTCAGGGTCAGAAGGGAATTTACATGCACTAAACCCAAGACTTGTCTTCATAATTTCTTCCAGATTCAGCTCCTTTTAGAATGAAATGGGTCTTCTTCTTCTAGCAGTAGTTTGTCAGCCATTTCTGACTGCACTCGAGATTCTGAAGAAGTAGTTCATTTGTCTGCAGTAAGGAACTTGGCTTAGAGCTTTTGCTTGGCTCCCGAAGCTCCCCACCTCCCACCCCCAGACTCAGCGTTGCCTTCAACTCTAGGAACAATGCTTATGGGCAGGAGGTCTCCAGAGCCAGATGGGTAAACTCACTGCCTCAGGATACAGTTGGTCTTGCTTTTTCCTGCCACTGCTTTGACCTTGGTTTCCGGGTTTCTAGTAACCAAGTTATCTGCCTACTTTCTTCTTCATGGCTGACCCTTGCTCTGTTCCTGAGTCCTTAGTAATTGCATGTCCCTCCCAGTTCCTTAGTAAGATCATTGCCCTCTATTTCCTCCAGTGACTGGAGGACCCTGAGTCCTAAACTCTGCTTGAGTCATCTCACTCTCCTTGGCATGCACTCACTCACCTAACACTGGTATGAGAGTGTTAGTATTTTTATGTGGGGCATATATCTTTTATTTTTAACAAACAGAAAATTTTACACTTGAGCTAGTAAACTTATTGAACACCCTGAGTCTCACCGAAAACAACTCATTAACTTGGCTTACATTGAATTGTATCAGCTGACAGGAACACAAACAAGATGGGCCCCATAAACTAAGCAATCACCTAACATCTCATAATATAAGCAGGAAGAAGCTGAAAGATCAATAAAAATATGGATGAATATTTCAATAAAATGTGAACCTACCGTAATAACCATTTGGTCAAGAATGCCATTTTAGGGGCGCCTGCTGGCTCAGTTGTTAACCGTCTGCCTTCAGGTCAGGTCATGATCCCAGAATCCTCAGATCGAGCCCCATATTGGGCTCCCTGCTTGGTGGGAAGCCTGCTTCTCCCTTTCTCACTCCTCCTGCCTGTGTGCCCTCTCTTGCTGTGTATCTCTCTGTCAAACAAATAAATAAAATCTTGGAAAAAAAAAAAGAATGCCATTTGAGTTTTTACAAGAAATGGAAAAGCTTAAGAATTAATGATTGCCATAATCATCTTGCTTTTAAAACAGGTGGGGAAAACTGATATAGAAATTGTTATGTTCTGTTTTGTCTCTAAGTTATGTTGGCAGAAAAAAATGTGCTTCAACTTCGCAGATAAGTATTTGTTTGGAGCATCTTTCTTTTTTTTTTTTTTAATTTTATTTAGTTATTTGTCAGAGAGAAACACGGCTAGAGAGGGAACACAAGCAGGGGGAGTGAAAGAGGGAGAAGCAGGGTTCCAGCGGTACAGGGAGCCCAATGCGGGGCTGGAACCCAGGACTCTAGGATCATGACCTGAGCTGAAGGCAGACGCTTAATGACTGAGCCACCCAGGCACCCCTGGGGCATCTTTTCTTAAAGACAGGGATTTCTGTCTCTATTTTATCATTGAAAAGGCCAGTAAACCAATGACAGCATAGATTTAAAAGAAAAAAAATCCCTTTAGAATGGTGTCTGAAAATATTTAGTTGTTGTATGAGTATCATATATGACCAATACATGCAAAATGAGCTGTAAAGCTCTTGCACTTCTGGGCTCTGAAACCATCGATATCACTTATAGTATTTATGCTGTTAAAGTTTGATAGAGCCCACATCTTTTTTAGTTAGGGTGTTTTCAGCTGCCTATAACAAAAGCTTATTTTTAAAAAAGTGGTTTATACAACAAGAATATGTTTTTCTCATGCAGGAGGTACCAGAGTTGGTTCAACACTCAACAATACCATAGCGAATCCAAGACATCCCATCTCATTCTCAGTGGGCCAGCCATGTGTTCCCTCAGGGTCCCAGCAGGTCCACAGGGACATGTCCCCAAGCTGGGAGGAAGGAGCAGGGTCTCCTCACAGACATCCCTTTCTTATTTTTATTTTATCTTATTTATTTATTTGACAGAGAGAGATCATGAGCAGGCAGAAAGGAAGGCAAAAAGAGGAGGAAGCAGGCTCCCTGCCGAGCAGAGAGCCCCATGCAGGACTCAATCCCAGGACCCTGAGATCATGACCTGAGCTGAAGGCAGAGGCTTTAACCCACGGGGAGTCACCCAGGCGTAGATCCCTTTCTTATTGTTGGAGAAGAAAACCTTTCCCAAAGGCACCCCTCTCCCCCTCTTCTGCCATCTCATTGACCAGAACTTAGTCATACGTCATCTTTAGCTAAAAAGTGACCATCTGCTCTTGCTAAGCTTTCTGCCTCTACTAAGCCACGAGACATTGCATATTCTACGGAGTTTATCTGTGGCCTAACATCTTGGTAGTACTCATCCCAGTGGGCTGTGTGGACTTCTTTTTTTGAAGGTAGATCTTTGACTACCTATTTTTTATGCTATTATTGGTAAATTCATTTCTTGAGTTGTTTTTGGAATTAGCATTTTTCCGGTAAGTCACTCTTCATAGTCTGGATTTTTAAAGTCATCAGAATAAAGTTGTAGATAGCATGTAAAATTTTTTTAATCTCAAAAAAAATTTTTTTAATCTCTGCATCCTGTTTTCATTTCTAATGTTCTTGCGTCTTTTTTCTTTCTTTCTTTACTAGATACTTGCCAAAGGCTTTCTTTGTTTTGATCTTGTCAAAGCACAGAATTTAAGTCTATTGTTTTTGGTTTTCTATTTCATATTATCTATCTCATCTTTATTAATTCCTTCCTTCTCCCTTCTTTATATGTTATTTCTTCTCTAGTTTCTACAGTTGAAAGTTAAGTTCATTTATTTTCAGTTTCTCCTGCTTTCTAACATCAGGATTTAACATTATAATTTGTTTTTTTGAGAAACCATTTTATTATGATTTAGAGTTTTAGATATTCTGTCCTCATAATCATCGGTTTCTTAATAATTCTACTGCCCCACCCTATGGGAGAATCACACCCTACCCCATTGGTGCTAGACTCAGCCACTTGACTTGCGTTAGCTGATAGATATGAGTGGAAGTGAAACTGACATTTTGAGTAATGATCTGATTCATCGTCTTTATTTTACTTCTGGAACAATGTGCTGAGACAGGCTTGCTCTTTCGCCTGCACACCAGACCAAAGATGACACGGAGAGTGGCAGCTGACCTGGGTCAGTGATGTCGTGTTAGTGAGAAATCAATCTTTGTTGTTCCGAACTCTTGAAACAGCCTTAAATACTTCACTATGCATGTCTAAAGAATAAGAGTATCTTCCTCGGGGCGCCTGGGTGGCTCAGTTGGTTAAGCAACTGCTTTCAGCTCGGGTCATGATCCTGGAGACCGGGGATTGAGTCCCACATCAGGCTCCCTGCTTGGCAGGAGACCTGCTTCTCCCTCTCTCACTCTCCCTGCTTGTGTTCCCTCTCCGGCTGTGTTTCTCTCTGTCAAATAAATAAATAAATAAAATCTTAAAAAAAAAAAAAGAGTATTTTCCTGTAGAGACAAAAATTAAATTTTCATATTTAAAATAATTGATGATGATTTCTTAATATCATCTGATATTACATTCAAGCTTCCTCATTTGGCCCCAAAATGCCCTTTCTAGATGGTCTGTACAAACCAAAAACCAATCCAGAGCCATATGTTTTATTTAATTGTTATGTTTTTAATCTACCTTCTAACCTAGAACAGTTGCTTTTTTTTATTACATCGATTTGTTGACGAGCCCAGACCAGTCGTCCTAAAGAATGTACCACCTTTTTAGCTTGTTTGCTTCCCTAGATTGTTACTCAGCTTATTCCTCTATCCCCTATAATTCATGTATATAAGTTAGATATAAACCTTTGGTTAGATTCAAGTTACATATTTTTGGCTAGAATGTAATATACATGATGTTGTATACTTCACGCCACATCGCACCAGAAGACACATACTACCTGGTTATCTCACCACTAGCAATGGTGATGGGATTGATGGCCACTAGATAAAATGGGAACAGCCTCTCCCTCCATTATATAGTTATAGTTTTATCTCTTACGGCCAGCAAGTAACCAAAGAGCCATTACTTTGGTATCATATGTATAACCAGTACCCCATTCATAGAGGTTTTAGCATCAATTGATAAGCTTTGCTTGAATCAATAATTTCATTGAAGGCTAAAAATGATTCTTCCATAGAGTAGAGCTTTTCCTTCTTAACTAGAGCCATTTGGTTTCTGCAATATAGATGCTACCTGAAGGGCAGTTTAAATGCTTAATCATTTCTCTTTAGTTACTGACCTTCAAAGTGAAGAGTTGGTTCAATGGGGACAAATTGTTTTTTTCCTGGATTTCTCATGTCATTATGGACTTTGTTTTCTTTAAGATTTTATTTCTTTATTTGACAGAGAGAAACACAGCTAGAGAGGGAACACAAGTGGGGGGAGTGAGAGAGGGAGAAGCAGGCTTCCCACTAAGCAGAGAGCCCGATGCGGGGCTTGATCCCAGGACTCCAGGATCATGGCCCAAGCCAAAGGCAGACTAACCACTGAGCCGCCCAGGTGACCCTCATCATGGACTTTCTAAAATTTGATGTATGTCGTCTACCAGAGCATTTCTCTTTTCTGTGTGCGAATTGTTTCTAATGCATTTCCTTATGAAATTATTAATTCTAGTAGAATCCTTCACATGGAAAACAGAAACAAAGAAACCCAAGTCATTGGACTCAGTAAGTCAATAGAAAAGTGGCTCTCAGGGCACCGGGATGGCTCATTTGGTGAAGCACCCGACTCTTGGTTTTGGGTCATGTTATGATCTCAGGGTCTGGGGATCGAGCCCTTCATTGGACTCTGTGCTGGGAATGGAACCTACTTGGGATTCTCTCTCTCCCTCTGTTTCCCCCTTTCCCCTGCACCATGCACACACACACATTCTCTCTCTTTCTCAAATAAATAGAAAAATAAAATCTTAAAAAAAAAAAAAAGAAGTGACTCTTAACAAGGAGCAATTTTGCTCCCCAGGAGACATTTTGGCAATATCTAGAGACATTTTTAGTTGTCACAATTTCTTTAATGTTGCATTTAATTTTGTAATAATTTTAAAGATTTAAAGTAAAACTACATTTAATGTTTAAGAAGGTATAGCACCTGCAATACGCTACTTACTCATATTTTATTATTTATTTTTTTAAAGATTTATTTATTT
>PITA01001099.1:0-156961 GCA_004023965.1 Spilogale gracilis
ATGAAAAACATGAGAAAATAATTAAAAAAGCAAGATATGAAAGCATATGAATGGGTAGGATCATGGCTGTCAATAATACACCAAGCATATAATGAAAGGGTGACAAAATAAATTACTAACTGTTCCTGTAATAGGGTGGCAGAGAAATAAATGGATGACTTTGTCCTTCTTTAGTATTCCAGTTTTTCCTTTATTTGTACTACTTTTATAATAATGTTTTAAAATAAAAAAAAATCTTGAGATCTGTATTAGTTATCTGTCATTGCATAATATTACCACAAACTTAGTAACTTACAGCGCTCATTCAATATCTCAAAGTTGGGTCCTTTGTAAGGTTGTAGTCAAGCCTGTCTTCTCTGAGGCTTGTGTGGGCAAGGGTTGTTCGTAGCTTTCAGTTCCCTGTGGGTTGTTAGACTGATGGTCTCGGTTTCTAGGGGGCTGTTGGCAAGAGGCCACCCTCAGCTCTTTACCACACGGGCCTTGCCAGCACAACTGGTTGCTTCCTCAAAACCAGCAAGGGAGACAGTTTCAGCAGGATGGATCTCATAATCTTATGCAACACAGTCACATATATCCTGTCACTTTTGCCATGTTGTGTTGGAGAGAAGCAAGTCACGGCTAACTACTCTAGAAGACAACAGGAACAAGAAAGAAAAATGGCAAAAAGTAGAAACATTATAAAATGGTGTAAGCATCATTTTTGGTCTGTAGTAGTTCCTGACTCCTTTCCTTTGAAGATATTTGAATTTCACTTTTATTCTTGATGGAACATCTTGGCAGTTCCTTTGGATTTCCTCTGCTTTCCCAGAAGGTCTGAAGATGCACGCATTCAGAACTATGTGTGTTTCCGTGACTCTGCTTGGCACTTTGCAGATCTAAGGATCTTAAAACAGTTTATGCTCAATTCTTGGGGTCTCTGCCATTTAATTCCTTTTGAGGCTTTTCATCACAGTGTGAGAAAAACAGTCTGCATTTTCAGAAGGAAATGTAAGGCTTAATGAACGTCAGATTTGTATATCCAATCTGGTGATCAGTGAGCCCCTATGCAACTACAAGACCAGAAGTATCTTCTGGAATTGACTCACAGAGAGCATTCCCACAGAAATCTTTGAAATTAGTCCTCAGTCTCATTGTTTGAACTGGGACGTCTCCCGTGTTTCAGAATAGTCCCTGTGTATCTCACCAAAACTGTTCGCCCCAAAGCCAGCCAGATACCTGCTAATATGAATAATGGTCTGGAACAGTTTGGAAAGGGAGACAACCCAGCTGTGACTCTCATTTTACTAGGTAAAGTGATTTCTCTTGTACGATCAAGTCACTGTGTAATTGCAGTTAATTTTGTCCCCTGTTAGGCTATGGGCTGCTTAAGAGCCCAGCAAGGAATCAAGTCTTTTTTTTACATCTGTGTATCCCTCCACCTTCCACAAACCCCCACACACTAGGCTCTCAATAAATATTTAGTGAATGAATGAATGCAGATTGCAGACATGGTAGTTTTTACTCTTCACCTCAGGGCAAACTAAAATGGCCCATTTGGACACCAGAGGGCAGTGCTAAATAAGCACCAAAATTTCAGACTCTCAGAGTGGATTAACTTGAGAAGTGGTGCTCTTGGAAAACTTATCTTCCGTCTATGGGAAATAGGCATAAATAAAAAAATATAAATAAGTTTTATGTGCTCACATCCCCCCCCCCATTTTCCTTTCTGGCATGCCTCTAAAATTATACTCTACTGACTTGATTCATGCTTTGCTCAAAATGTAGATCTCTTTAAAAGTAAAAGCTTGTTTGGGGCAAGGGTCAGTGGGATGAATGTTTTTTCTAGACTGTGGTTTTGTTCATAACCATATAAAAATGATGCATTCCATTTTTTTTTCCTTGCAATAGCCTAACTTATTAAATAACCTCTAGGACCCTATCCCACAGCAAGAGACCCCAGTTCTGAAACACTGAACTGGCTATATATTGGTGGTGAAAGTCATAGATTGCTCCCGTCGTAAACACAGACTTTTCCCATAAGAGGAGCCCTCTCTGGGTAGGAGCAGGAAGAGGGGAAGGACACTGCTTATTTCTCCCTAATGCTGTCTTTGCTTTTGCTTTTTGGAGGCTTACTGCCCTCTGTGTGCTGGGAGGGCTCAGTGGAACACTGGATGTGACCTGGGTCCGAGGAATCCAGATTAGCCTATTTTGTTTCCCAGGCCTCCAGGCCTTTCTAGATGAATGTGTTCCTAAATGGTATTGATCTCTTGGAGAACATGAGGGCAGAGGCACTTTGAAATTGTAAGCTCTACTGAGAATTAGCAATCTCTGACAAAGTTCATGTAACCTGCATCATTTTTTAACTGAAACTTTTATATGCCTGGAACTAGATGACTTAACCAAAACTTCATGGTGTGTCATCTTTCTCTGAGCCTTTCCGTTCTGAATTCCTCTCTGAGGTCACATTTTCCACTGTGGCCCTAGCAGGAGGCCTTTTCCTGGTGCAACCCAGTGTTCCTGCCAGAGCCTAGAGTTCTTTATAGAAGCTCTTTATTCAGCCACTGTATTTATGTTTAGTGTGCAGAATGGTGTTGTATCTGAACAATTAGTACTATTTTCCTTTCTTTCAGACCAATAGCTGTTCTGGTCCTTACCACGCTCCCGCAGTCTGATCCTTTTAATGATCTTTGAATAAGAACTGCTTGTGGCATAAACAGTGAATCTTGGAGCACTGCAAAAATAAAATAATGTAATAAAAAAAAATAACTGCTTGTGCTCATGAAGGAAAGAGGAGAGAAAAATCATGTGACTTACTGGGGCAGTGCACCCATAAAATGCTTAGATGATTTTGCAAAATCAAAACCAACTTAACCAAAATCAAACAAAGATTGGCTTTTTAGGTTTCAGGGTGACTGAATGGAGGTAGCATTAGGAAGTATTTAAGTAAAGTTCACTTCATGCATTTATTAATTATCTGCAGACATTGCTGGGCTCCTTCTCTGTGCTTCCATGACTAAGGTAAATGTGAGATATGAAGGTAAATGAGATATGACCTGTGCCCTCAAGGAACTCAGCTAAGCAATTAAAACTCTCCTTACCGGAACTCTAAAAGGATGTCAGGATGACAGGTGAGTGAGGAACACCTGTTACGCGGTGTATGTTTATGAAGTACATACGTTTTATTTAGTGGTGAAGGGGTTCAACGACTTTTGATAAACTGTTTTCAGACAATCATGGTATATATATTATTTGTCCCACAGGACTGAACATTGGGTAGTATACAAAGAGATATTACACAACGCACCTCTCGGAACTTATCTGGCTAGGGAGAAGAAAATCTATGTGTGTGATATATTTCAAGATCATTTCAAGGCAGTGTTATATATGAATGCTGAGCTACCATTTTGTAGACCTCTGTTTATGACCAAGTGCTCCAGCACTCTTTATTTTGATTTGCACAATAAAGCTGATGTCATGGACTTGTTATTATTAATTTATTGTTCTCATTTAATAGATGGAGAAATTAGTGCACCAAGTTGTTAAGCAATGGCTTTGTGTGGCAGCAGGTGAGTGGATAATGAGGGCTAGAACCAGCTCTCCCAACACCTAGCTTGCTGTTCCTTTCAGGATACCACAGCACATACGGTGCAGAGAAATATATTAATGTCAGAGACTTTGGGAAGAAAGAAACAGCTCCAGTTAGTCCTAGGGGGAGTTGGGAAGTGATTTAGGGATCAGATTAACTTCTTGTACTCTTGAACAAATGTGTCAAAATGTCCAACTGTTTGTGGATAATTTGGAAAACGTATTCATAGTCAATGTATTTACAAAGTTTTATTCCAAAGACCACTTTCATGTCCATGCTTTTATGTCAGCAAACTTAAAATTAGATTTAATGTTAAGTGAGAAAGAGAAAGAACTCAGGAAGGTTCTCTGCTTATTGGAGCTAAATTTTGCGTTTGTACAAAGAGTAGATAGACTCTAGAAACTTTTATTTTTTAAAATTTATTATTTTTTAAAGATTTTATGTATTTATTTGACAGAGATACAATGAGAGAAGGAACACAGCAGGGGTAGTAGGAGAGGGAGCAGCAGCCCTCCCCTGAGCAGGGGGCCTGATGTGGGGCTCCATCCCAGGACTCTAGGATCATGACCTGAGCCAAAGGCAGATGCTTAATGACAGCCACCCAGGCACCCTTCTAGGAACTTTTAAAGGATGGTTTCACACTTGACAGGAAAGGGTCTTATACCCTAAATATCTCCTAGTTCTGCTTTCTGTTGCTTGAACTACCATAATTCTACTTCTTAGTCATGAAGCTTTGATCCAGTTTAGTTTGACAGACAGTTTTTTATAGTGCCCCATGGGGTAAGGCACAATACTAAGATTTAAAGAGACTATAGGCTCAAATATTTTATTATTAGACTCAATAGATAAAACTAGTCTGATAAATTGTTCTAAGAATTTCTAAATGTTTATTCTCAGTTTCTGTACTTACCTCATTGCAGACCAGCAATATTTTGTGGATTGATAGCCTGTGCAGACCACATTTTGAGTAGCATATGGTAGAGCTCAGGTGAGAAGTGATGAGAGCCTGAACCCTGCCAGTAACCCAGGTGTGTTAGTCAGGATATGCTAGGTTACGATGCTGTTGGTTCACAAACCCAAGAATTTCCCTGGGTGAAATCTGAAACTGGCCCCATAAACAGAGGGCAGGGAGAAAACAAGAGGCAGACCACTACAGATTGGCAGTTTTAATAAGCAAGGGAACTTAAATACAAGGCTTATCTTGGTTGGCCACAAGGTGAGTAGGTCTCCCCATCCACCCTGCCAAATCTTAGACATTTGTATAGAGGTCTTAACCAGATTCAGTCCCCTCTGCCATTCAGGTGGTTTCAACAACACATTGCTCTCTCAAAGTTGCATCCTTGAAAATGACTCCCACTGTGGGAATGGTGGGCAGAGTGTACATGCCAAGGGTAAGGGAGAAGGTAAGGAGCCTCTGGTTATCTGGTCTAGGTCTTGGGTCAACTGGTGGTCATGTCCTTTTGATGACATGCAGTAATAACCAGTGAATTAGTTTAACAAATGTTTGTTTCTCCCTCACATTACAAATCCATCGTACATTGTCCTTACTCTGGGAATCAAGTCAACAGAGCTTCTGTCGTCTAGAATGTGGTCGGGTCCAGTGGCAGGAAGAAAAAAGTGTGATGGTGTCATATGCTCCAACTATTTCCACCGAAAGCAACATATGTCAGCCCCTCCACCTTCTACTGGCCAAAACAAGTCATGTGGCTGGCCATGGTCAACTTCAAGAAGGAGAGGGAGTGCAATTCCGCTTGGAAGACAAACTTATCCCCACTTTTCTGGTTCCTGGATAGAGGAGAAGAAATAGAGAACAGCATTTTCAGATAACAGGAAGGAGAGGAGAGAGAGCAAGGAGGTAGGTTTAACAGCTGATTGGGGGGAGGAGGGCACCCTCCTCCCAGCAGGGAGGAGGTCTTAAACCTTAAGCTGTTCTGAGTCCTTTGACTTTAATGTGAATGAGTTTTAGGTTACAGTGGGAAGATAGAGGACACTACAAGAAGGCTAAGGCGCTAGGCACAACCAAAGTGGGAGAAGGGCCAACTTAGGCTGGTGAGGAGAGGAAAGCTTGGAAGACAAACTTATCCCCACTTTTCTGCTCAGGTTCTGGATTTAGTATCTGAGCTAAGAAGGGAGATATGTACCTAGGATCACTGTAGATTTATTCTTCTTTTCTCGTGCTTTGTGGGTTGTTACACGGAATATGTTGCCTCGTCTTTACTTCCTAAGAATGTGGGGGGGGGAGCATTTGTGCCTATGGTGTACGGGGTGTAGTTGAACCCTGAGAGACTATTTCTGAAGGAAGCTAGCTAAACATGGATGCATGCTTGGGGCTGGGTGTGTGAGGAAAAACCCAGGGCTTCTTTTCTGGGATGGAGAATTATCTAGTGCGATCATGAACCTGAAGTATTTATATAGATCTAGGGGGCTATCAGGGTGCATGAGCATGGGATGGGCAGAGAAAATTGGGGGGTAACTGTCCTCAGGTTTCTCATCAGTCCTCGCTGGTGTCTGCTGAACAGAGAGAGCATCATGTTGTAGTGACCGGGTTCCACACGAATCACCAATGTGTCCTCGTTCCTGGCAACAAGATCTCCCGGCTCTGAGGTCCTCTCAAATATTCCTTTCAGGCACTTGGAAAATACTTGGTTCTGTTTCCGAACACTGTGGGCATGTGGGGGTAACATTCAGGCTTTCTTGGGTTTTCTTCATCTAGACACGCCTTCTGAGCCAGGCTTTCTTCTCTGCTGTCTTCCCCAAATGCAGAGTAAGGGACTCTAAGGGTCGGGGATCTGTGAGGCTTTGCCGGAGCCTGGAGGCAGCAGCCAGAGGTGAGAGGCAGAGTGCCGGCCGTAGATTCCCCTCACATGGATCAGGCGATTGGCACAATGTCCTGAGTATCTATTGTGTCTCCTCTGTCCCCGGGAACTCAGCCCGACGTGACAGGATGCAGGGAACAGAACTCAGGTCTCTGCTTAGTGACCCATTTAGTGGTCTAGCTCTTCTGCTTTTGTTCTCCCTTCTTCCCACTATTTCCCCCTAGTTTTGTCTTATCTTAGGGGTAGAAAAACTATAACCATTTCCAGATCTATTTTTCTCCCAAACATACTGTTTTTGCCAGGTTTTGAGATTCAAAAGGCGAGAATTTGCCTCCCTTGTTCTGTAGTATAATCCCATCCCTGAGGCAGTGTGCCAGGAAATCCTGTATGGGAAACTGTTCACAGGTAACAAGAATTACCGAGAAGGGAAAACATATCATTTAATATATCAAAATATTATCCTGCGACATTCACAAACAGAAGGTGTTAATTATCATTAACATGCATATTTATACTCACAAGAATTACTTAATTTTCTGAGTGTACATCTCATTTTACCCATCAAACTACATCCTACCTATCAGTGCTATAGTACTGGGCATAGAGCAGGAGCTCAATAAATGTTTTGTTTGTTAGCATTCAAATGTTCAGAGGCAAACTATTCCTCACCCCGTTCTATTCCTGCCATTAGCAGACAGGACACAGATTGGCTGCCTCTAAGCCCTGTCAGCCCCACATAGAAAGAAGAGCCCTAGGTTCCTTGGGCCACCAGAGAGACCTCATCCCATGCCATATGTTCTTGTAAACATGCTAGGAGATCTATTATATTTTGATCCTTTGCCTTAGTAATTTTGAGAAATCAAGACAGGGATTTCTAAGCAAAAGTATATCTTCCTAAAAGCTACTTAATATTTTATGACATGTTCTGTTCTATGCTAAAGCTGTTCATTTTTATTTATCTAACAATTTTTGGAGGGGAATGAAGATGTGAACAGTGCTAAATTTAGAAATTCTTCTTAGAAATGGTAATTTCCTACTCAACTATAAAACTATGGTGATTATACTTCTGTTGATGACTACAGGTTGGGCTACTGTTATTTTATAAATGGGTGAAAATTGGTCACCTCTTCTCTCATCCCTTATTAGAAAATGTGGTTCGTGTAAATATAATCATGTAGGTGTGCTTCTCCTGGGCTGTAGGTTCTCATCTTAATCCTTCAGGTTTAAATTAGTATAATTCACCCATATGGGGCCTTCCACTTCTGCAAAGTGAAGGAGTTAGTGCAGGCACTCCCTGAGATAGAGTCTGTCTCTGCGTTTTGGTGGGCCTCTCTCTTCATGAACACCTTCGTTACTCTCTCCCACCTCCACCTGTTTTGTTTTGTTTTTTTTTAAGATTTTATTTATTTGACAGAGAGAAACAGAGCCAGAGAGGGGACACAAGCAGGGGGAGTGAGAGAGGGAGAAGCAGGCTTCTGCTTGAGCAGGGAACCCAATGTGGGGCTCGATCCCGGGTCTCCGGGATCATGACCTTGAGCCAAAGGCAGTCGCTTAACCAACTGAGCCACCCAGGTTCCCCTCCACCTGGTTTTGAAAAAACTCCTTCCATCCTGGGCTTGGATAATCCATCATCAGAAATGTGCTCCTTTGAATTTTTGAGGCTTAGGAGGATTGGAAGGCAGAGCTTTGACTTCAGACCATCCAGGGTGATGAGGGAGGGTTATGTAATCTCCTTGAGCCTCAGCTTCTCCTCTGGAAAAGGATGGACAGAATATGTCCTCCACGGGTGTGTCTTTCTCACATACTGAGATGCTTGTGGGAGATAGATGGAGTCTGATGCATGAGAAGCTACCCCTGTTCCCTTCCCTTGGCAGTCTCCAGGCCCTTCCTATTCAGGGGCACTCTCCCACCTTAGGAAGAAGTACATGATAACCAGCTGAAATGGAAGTACATGATAACCAGATGAAATGGAACCCAGACGTGCAGGAGGGGAGGAAGAAGGTGCCATTTGAAGTGGGAGGACACCAAAGATAATCTCTGCCCTTTACAAATGTTATCAGGCCTAACCCTGCTGCTGTTGTCATCGCTGGTGGTGGTGGTGATGATGATGATGGTGATGACAGTGAAAGTTTTGGGTCCCATTCTGGGAAACCCGTTGAATTCAGATAAACTGCACAAGAAAAAGATTAGTTATGTAGTTCAAGGCTTACATTAAGTAAGGGAAATTTCCACTGCAGGGAAGCTGTGTTGGGACAACCGAGTTAAACTTAGCTCAACAGAGCACAAAAGCACATTGAAAAATTCCCTCTAAATAGAAGCTGGACTGTTCAGGGTGGGTTTAAGTCATGGGACCTGGCATGGAGCCCTCTGTTGACGACGAGGATTGGGCCTCTTCTTGAAGGAATGAATAAGCAAAGAAACACGAAATAGTAACAACTTATATCTGTATAACATGCTTCCATTAAAGTGGAGGATGTACGGGGTTTTATTTTATTCTCTTCTATATTTCCAGAGCTTAGAACATTACCTGACACATAGTGGGGTTCTGAAATTATCTGTGGCCTGCTTTGTTGGTCATCTAGCATGCCTGATGTTTAGCAGAGTACAGAGTGGAAAAGATAAAGGATAGAAGGATGTGGTGAGCAAAATATCTAGAAGGTAATGTGAGCCACAGTGTAATCTTAAGTTTTCTAGTAACCACACTGAAAGATGTAAAAAGAAACAGGTACAATTAATTTTAATAATATGTTGTTAGCCCAACATGTGCAAAGTATTCTCATTTTTCATATACTCAATATAAGTTATTAATGAGATATTTTTTATTCTTTTTTCTTTATACTACCCTTTGGAATCTGATATGCATTTTAAACTTATAGCACCCTCTCTTTTGGATTAGCACTGTCCCAAGTGCTCAGCAGCAACATGTGCCTCCTGGTCACCATATTGGACAGTTTAAGTCTAGAGAGCTAGAGGCCAGAAACAGGTCACTGAGAAAGAACATTGGGCACAACCAATATGCAAACACTGGACCCAGTAAAAGGGCTTAAGCTGAAGAGTAACATAATCAGACTTCCATCTATTTCAGAAAACACTCTGACTGTGTTTAGGACCTGGAGGAATGAGCAGGCATGACTGGCCAAAGAGACTGTTGGAATATTATTCTGTGTGAGAGTTTGAAAAAGGCTGGTCACAATGAAGATGGAGAAGAGAAGATGTAAGTAAGGTAGATAGCAAGGAGCTGGTTTGTACCTGGTTCAGTGATTGCTTAGATGTGGGGAAGTAGGTGGTCAGAAGAGAGAGAAGCCTAGAATGATTCCAAGGCTTGAGTGATTGACAGGATATAAAAAGGAAATACAGGACACAACATATTTTGCCCTGGGATGATGGCAAGGGAAGATTACATATGTAGATTTGGGAAAGTTTTGATTGAGGTCATTTTGCAGGAGAGAGAGAGAGAGAGATCTCACAGTCAACTAGATGGGTAAATACAGAGCTTAGCAGAAAAAAAACGGCTTCAAGTAGAATCATTACCGAGCTTCTTCCTTCTGCGTAACATCACTGTGAAACTGCAGAGCACTTTGGAGAGTTCTAGTCTCCCAGATGCTCGTTGTGGAGGCAGAATTCACTGAGGAGGAAGGAGCAGAACCACTTCAGGTATAGTCCTCTGAGCAGTGGGCACCAGTCTGGGAGGCCTGCTTTCCTAGCCCCATGACCTGGTTTCTTGGGAGCGGGAGGGACGCTATGGGAGCCACGCTGAGTGGTCATCTTACAGGAAGGCAGGAGCCCCTCTGCCTGAACATTGTGTTCTGTCCTAAGGAGGAATAGAGGAAGATAAAGTGTCCTGATAAAGCATCAGAAGTTAATTCCTGTCCTGGATTGTGGTTGTCTCCACCTCTGATAGAACCTATCCTGTGAGTGAAGTATGTCCAACTACTTCCTCTTCGGTACTAGAAACGGTGCCTTAGTGCAGGGGTTGCAAACTGAAATGCTTGCAGGGGCCAAACTAATCAACTAGAGGAGTGAAGTGAATGCAGAGAGCGCACAATGGGCTCGGTCAAAGGGGGCAGCTGCCACTCAGCTCCTGGAGATTTTTGTAAAGTGGCAACAAGAGTCCAGTTGCGAGATAATTCTGATCTTTTTGTGCATGTGAATTTTTTCGTGAAAATTTCTGACTTTTAAAATTAAATAAATTTTATTTAAACACTGCAAACCAAACAAAATATGTATGTGGGCTCCCAGCACACAGTCCACCCATTTTTGACATTGGTCTAAGTGTTTTATTTATATCATTATATATCATGCTTTCTTGTATTTTTCTACTTATGTTTCCTACTGTAACCACCATTTTTTGTATGGATTGTTTCTGTTTGTTTGTTTTTATTCCCTTTCTCCAGTAGGTCAGACCCTATTTGTTGATTAATTTCTATTTGGAAGGTGGACAGAGCCATGGAGGCATTGAGACCCTTCATTTTTCTGGGACCTAAGATGGCAGACCATGTGGAAAATGACATATTCCCCTGGCAGATTCAGGCCTCAGAATTGGGATGAGACAGGAGTAAAGATGCAATTGGCCATATTTTGTTGATGACTCTTCTAATAAACTGGAAGATAATTTAAAGCAGACCTGAATTTAATAATAAATTGAAACATCAAAGTCATTGATGAGAGTATTAAGTCTTGTGACTAAAAAAATGTTACTTTTCCACTGCTCAAAAATAAACATTTCTTTTTAAAAATTGAAAGAAGAGGGCGCCTGGGTGGCTCAGTGGGTTAAAGCCTCTGCCTTCGGCTCAGGTCATGATCTCAGGGTCCTGGGATCGAGGCCCACATCAGACTCTGCTCAGCAGGGAGCCTGCTTCCTCCTCTCTCTCTGCCTGCCTCTCTGCCTACTTGTGATCTCTGTCAAATAAATAAATAAAATCTTTTAAAAAAAATGAAGGAAGAAAGAAAAAAGTAGAAAAAAAGAGAAGAAAACTAGTGAGGGAAAATGGGAGAAAAATACATGGGATAAATGGATTTATTATGTGTACCCATGGATATTATGATGCTATGTGCTTTAAGTTTGTAGAAGAAAAGTGATGCTCTCAGCATGCTCCTTATTCCTCCTCCCTCTTTCCTACCCATGCACAGAGTTGCTATAGATTGGTGAAATTCTAGAACACTGGACCATGTTTGCCTGTATGTCCATTAGAAAATCATGGACTGTCCATCAAAAGATTGTGCACGTTGTGTACACACAAAGACTTGTACACAAGTACTCATAGAACCGTTATTCTTTTTTTTTTTAAGATTTTATTTATTTGACAGAGAAAAACACAGCTAGAGAGGGAACACAAGCAGGGGAGTGAGAGAGGGAGAAGCAGGCTTCTCGCCAAGCAGGGAGCCTGATGTGGGGCTCCATCCTGGGACTCCGGGATCATGACCTGAGCCAAAGGCAGATGCCTAATGACTGAGCTACCCAGGAGCCCCTAGAAGCTTTATTCTTTTTTTTTATTTAAGATTTTATTTATTTGAGAGAGAATGAGAGAGAGCAGGTGTGAGAGGGGGAAGGTGAGAGGGAGAAGCAGACCCCCTGCTGAGAAGGGAGCCCGATACAGAATCGGCAGTCACTCAGCCAACTGAGCCACCCAAGCACCCGAAGCTTTATTCTTTTCTTTTTTTTTTTTTAAGATTTTATTTATTTATTTGGCAGAGAGATAGGAGGAAGCAGGCTCCCTGCGGGCCTCGATCCCAGGATCCTGAGATCATGACCTGAGGCAAAGGCAGAGGCTTTAACCTACTGAGCCACCCAGGTGCCCCCGAAGCTTTATTCTTAATAACCCAAACCTGGAAACAAATTAAATGTTCCTCAGTAGGTGAATAGATAAATGAACAATAGTGTATCCATACAATAGAATAGTACCCAACAATAAGAAGGGACAAAATGTATGACATACACAAGAACATGAATGACACACAAAACATTCTGTCAAACAAAAGTCAGAGCCTAAAGAGTTCATACTATATGATGTAATTTATATGAAATCCTGGAAGAAAGAGTCAAATCTAATCTATGGTGACAGAAAATATATGCACAGTTGCTTAGAGCTGGGGGTGGTGGGCGTGGAATACAATAAAATCAGGAAGGAATTTGAGGGGAGTGGTGGGTGACGGAATTGATTTCTATCTTGACTGTGGTGGAGGTTACATGTGCAGTTATAGTTTCAAAACTCACCAAACTTACACTTAAAACAAGTGTATATTGTTTTATGTAAATTTGCCTTAATACAGTTGATTTAAACACAAAGGTTATGTACACAGGGTATTGTTTTCTCTGCTGCTTTCCTGTACCTTTTTCACCTCTGCACCAGAAACAGTTACTAGACCTAGCTCTCCTTTCTGCTTCCATGTGACGTAACTAGGGAGAAAGGCAGGGCCTTCCTGCTTGGGATGTGGCCAGCCAACCTTTGGCTCCCACCTCGAATCCTCAAGCATTTCTATCTCCATTTATGGCAGATGAGGTGCGGTGAAATCCTGAAGTTGGATTTGGGCTTATGGGGAGAAATAATGTTCCTGCTCTGAGCTCTCAGCGTTGTGCAGGCACTCTAGCCTAGCTTACAAAGGGTCTGCATCAATACGTGGAAAGGAGCCCAGTGGTGTAGGCACACTTACTTTGCTTGCCTTTACCATTGTTCTATAGGTGGATAGTTCCCTTGGTGCCATTTGGGAAAGGGGTAACTAAGATTTGGGACATGACATGATTTGGGTATTTCTAGGACCCTTGGATAAATGCCATCTAAACATCATAATTATTTCTAAGATAAACCTTCCACAGACATACCATTTTCATTCAGGCCTCAGTACCTTTGCACAAATTATTTCTGGAACCAGGATTGTCATTATCCAGTCTTAATTTCTCTCTGGCCAAGCACTTACCTTTCAAAGTTCAGCTTGAGTCATTGACCCTAATCTTTCCCACTAACCTGTCTCAAAGTAGATATATGTATTTCTTGCTAACTGGTACAAAAGAAGGGAAAGGGACTTGGGAGTCATACAAGTCTGCATTCACATTTGACCTGACATTCACTATGTGACTTTGAGCAAGTTATTTATCTTCTCTGAGCCCCAGTATATATAAATATATATATTCAGTCAATGAGGTCACTATATATAAACTGTATATGTGTATATTTAGTCAATGAGGCTTAAGTGATTGGTATATACATTTATGTACTTTTTAATGTCTAAAATGATAATAATTCCTACTTTTTAGGGTTTTTGTGTATATTATATGAGATAATTAAAATATATAATTTAAAAAATGAAGATGTAGAATATATTCTAGCTATGATGGTTATTAGACTCTGGTGGCAATAACAGCCACCAGCCTAGTTTTGCGTCTGAGTGTGGATTTGTGACATGGAAACCATGGAACGTGACTGCTGTGTGTCACTCCTGGGGTAAGAAGAAGGTATGCCTTCTCCACCATCTCTCACACCAACAGCAACTGTGTTGGAAGAAAGAAGTGTATTTTATGTTAGGTCCCTGAAATCCCAGGGTTTATTATATCAGCTCATGTTAATTACTCTAGTAAATTTAGAAATTGGCACTTTGAGGAGAGGGGTTAATGGAAGAAAAACATAAAATATGTTGCATTGCCTGCAGTTGGTTGGTGGGTGGCTCAGACACCGATATGGAAGGCTGGGAAGGTGGAGACCCATGGAAGTTATGGCAAAGCATTTGGTGAATCTGTTGCTGGTGATAATTTAAAAGTAGGTCAAGTGCTGGAAAAGCTTTTTGTCCCCAGAGGCTGGTTGTTGCTTATTGTGTTTAGCAAAGTATAACAAGACAGAGATATGCTCAGGCAAGATTTGGTTTGTTTGAAAATAGAAATGAAAGAGACTAGATAGAGTCCAGAAATATGGTTCTTCATGGGACCAGAAAAGAAAAGTACTTATTTTTTTTTAAAGATTTTATTTATTTATTTGACAGAGAGAGAGAGATCACAAGCAGGCAGAAGGGCAGGCAGAGAGAGGAGGAAGCCGACTCCCTGCTGAGCAGAGAGCCCGATGTGGGGCTCGATCCCAGGACCCTGAGATCATAACCTGAGGTGAAGGCAGAGGCCTAACCCTCTGAGCCACCCAGACGCCCCAAGAAAAGTACTTATTGATGCCAAGTAGTAGAAGATAAGCCTGAAAGGCTTTGAGCAACAGAGGTCCACTTAAAAATCCATTTAGTAAGTGCCATATTAACTTCCATAGAAATTATAAAATAACTAGGGATTGTTCTCTACCCTCAAAGAGTTTTTAATTTGCTAGAAAAAAAGAAGAAGAAGAAAGAAGAGGAGGAGGAGGAGGAGGAGGAGGAGGAGGAGGAGATGTGCACAAATAACCGTGACGAAAGACAGTTAATGATTGAAACACGTTCCTTTAAATAATGGAAGAGTTGCAACCTTCTAGGAGTAGCCCAGGGAAGGGTTCTTGAGGAGAAGAGAGAGCATGGACCTTGGTTATCCATCAAGCCCTCAGACCCATGAATGAATGAAATTTTGTTATCTTTCAAACTCATTTTCATCTTTTTGAAATTTGAGGGTTCATATTGGTCTGTGGGGTACTAACATAGAGAGGGGTCCCTCCAGCCAGCCCCATGACTTCTCTAATGACTTTCTTCCCTAACTTTGCAAGTAGTCTGGGCTGAGACTTGAATAGGTTCCCCTCTTAGAGTCTCATTTTTGTAAAGGCATAAGAGGAACTTGTTCTCCTCCTCCTTCTTTAACTGCCCCAAGAGGATGAGATGCCCCAGACAAAGTACAGTGTTTGCAGAGATTGATTGTTTTTTATTGTCTCTTGTTTTTAAATATAGTCATTCTCTGGGCAAAGAATGAGAACTTTCAGCTTCCTATTATTTCCCGGCATGAGCCTAGTACCTTTTCAGCTTGTTTTTATTGTCTCTTTGGTGGCGCAGAGCATTTATCTAAATATAGAATGGTACAACACTATGGGCAGATTGGAATAAGATAAAATTTTCTTTCCAATCAATTCCCTTGCATCTTCTAGTGAACACTAGGTACTGTTCTTTTCTCAGAGTGGCGAGAGTGGGCAGCAGAAAGAAATTATATTGAACTGTGGCACTTTTCAAAGTGGAAGTCAATCACTGAAAGGCCTTCCAAGGTAGCAAGTCCAAGGTAGTCGATGCTTTGGATGCTGGCTCTCCTGTGACCTTGGGCAGACTACGCAATGATGGTCAGCAGGATACACCTACCACTGGAGGCAGGGTGATGTCCTGGAAGGGGCCCAGGCATCAGCAGACCCAGATTGGATCTCCTGCCCCACACTCTCAGGGTGACCTTGGACAAGCTACTCAACCTCATCTAGAAAATGGGTAACACTAATAAAACCTGTCTCTATGGTTCTTATGAAGGCTAAAGGAAATGACTATATGTAAATTATTCAGCACTTTCAAGAAATGGTAGCTATTGTTTTTTGTAGATATTTTATAGTATTTATGGGTTTTTTTTTTAAGATTTTATTTGTTTATTTGATAGAGAGATCACAAGTAGGCAGAGAGGCAGGCAGAGAGAGAGGAGGAAACAGGCTCCCTGCTGAGTAGAGAGCCCGATGCCGGCCTCGATCCCAGGACCCTGAGATCATGACCGAGCCAAAGGCAGAGGCTTTAACCCACTGAGCCACCCAGGCGCCCATTATTTATGTTTTAAATATGGCCACATCTTTAATTTTATTCCTGGGAGAAATAATCTATATATCTATATAAATTTATGCTAATAATAAAAAGCAGCTCTTACCTTTCTTGTGAAATCAGATACTAGTCCCTTATTACTAATATTCATTAATTCTGGTGAGAGGGTTTCATTACCAGAGGCAGTGCTTTGTAGCAGTTAGAGCAGGGACTCTGACACTAGTCCTTGGGGTTCGAATCCTAGTGTGTGATCTTGAGCAAGTTGCTTAACTTCTCTGGAACATAACCTTTATCTGCAGTTCCAAAACAATACTTTCTATGAGTATTATCACATAATATAGATCCTTATATTTTTGGTGCAGAAATACTGAGTCTGGGGAACTCCTTCAGCCCCTGATGGGGGTTCTGCCATATGTGTTACATGCACCCTGTTTTTTAAATTAAACCTGAATTCTGAATTCCAAAACTCATCAGGCTCCAAGGGTTTTGGATAAGGGATCTGTGATACGCCCTCCTAAGGTTATTTTGAGTTACCTTAACTTTGTATAAGCCTCTTGGAACCGTATTAGTTAGGACTGTCATCCTTGGAACAGCCCTTTGACAGAGTAATTATCCCATTTTTATGGATGAGGAAATTAAGGTACAGAGAAATTTAGCCACATAGCTTATATGTGTTAGAGCTGGAATCCAATCAAGGCATTTCTGACTACAAATCCCATACATTCTGTTGAAACAAATTAATTCCCAGGGCCCCATATTCTCCCTGGCAAAACCAATCCTAGTTAAGATTCTACGCAAGAGAATTAGGGTCTACGGTTAAGGAGACACCGTAATCTGGGACTGTCCTCTCCAGACATCTCCACAGGCAGACTAGCTCTGGTGTGGGCTTTCCACCTTCTTTCTATAGACATGCAGAGGGAGGAAGGTGGAGGGTCACCAACCACACGGCATGACAAGAGAGCCGGTCCTGCACCCTGTCCAGCTGCACTCCTGGGTCCATTTGGGTCTCTCCAAAGGCCGACAGTAACAAAAGAATTTTAGTGCAAGTAGCTGATCTGTGAAACACAGGAAACACCATCTGCTGCCTGGTTGTAGAGAAGTAATCCGGAAAAGGGAAGGCAGCCAGTAATAGGTATGTGAGTATGCTATTTCCCATAGTGAGTGATTGAAACTCCCCAGGGAAATGTGAGGTCACATCAGTGTATAAAACCCATGCCTCAGAACAATCCGACCTGGGAGGGGATGAGGGAGTGGAGATATTCATACTCCATCTCTGGAGAGTCACTTACTGAGGGTTACTCCCAGGGATGTCCTTGACCGGCAACCAGAAGCAGCATGGCCTTCCTCATTCTGAAATGTGAGGTCTAAACCATGAAGCACTGACAAGGTCTATGACACACCTTCCACACAGCTCTGTGCACGAGTAGGAGCAGCCTCGTTTGTGAAAAGCCCAAGATGGATGGATGATGTCCATCCACTCCCTGTGGGATTGATGTCTACAGACAGACCTGCCTACTCTCAGAAAATCCCCACTGTGCCACCTGCCATGGTGCTTGAGATGTGTGCTGTATGTCCCCTCTTCTCCAGAGCCCACCAGTAAAATGTCAGTACACTACCCCAGGGAATTAACAAATGAGCTATGACCGTTCCTTTCCTTTCCTAGCTGAGAGACTTGCCTCTAGGGAATGGGACTCGGAACAATGATGTTTTAATGGAAGAAAAAAAAATCTGGGTAGGGGTGAAGGGCAAGGAGGAACCATAAGAAATGAGTCACCACCAGTGAAGAGCCTCGGTAATCTGGCAGATGGACACAAAGGGGGAGCCTCTAAGGACAGTGACACCAGAGGGGGACCCAGAAGGGTGTCTCAGGGGAGGAAGAGGTCCAAAAAGACATTTTCTGGTTTCCTAGTTTTATGCAGATCAGGGCCTGGGAAGGAAGACTCCCTTCCCCGCTGGTGAGACGGTGCGCTCTGGGAAGACAGTGACCACATCTTCTTGTCTGTGTCCCCAGAGCTCAGCACAGGGACCCACCTGAGTAGAACTGCCATGAATCCAGTCCTCTGCTCTCTTTTTTGCCTGCCAGTTCCTTTCTTTTTCTTTCTTTTTTTCTTTTAAAGATTTTATTTATTTATTTGACAGAGAGAGAGATCACAAGCAGGCAGAGATGCAGACAGAGAGAGAGGAGAAAGCAGATTCCCTGCTGATCAGCGAGCCCTGATGTGAGCCTTGATCCCAGGACCCTGAGATCATGACGTGAGCCGAAGACAGAGGCTTCAACCCACTGAGCCACCCAGGTGCCGTGCTAGTTCCTTTCTGACTTTTGTATTAGTGACCCTGCCTTCCTACCAATGAACTTTCTGTATCACCACTTCTCCTTCTATAAGGAGAAACACCACCATCACCAACATATTTATTGGCAGTGAGACTGTGGACAAATTACTTCACTCTGAGTTTACTCAGTAATAAAAGCAGAGAATGCCTGACTTCCTGAGCTTGGAGTAAAGACTCAGGGAGGTGGTTGTGAACTGCATCGTCTCGCCCCCTCCATCCAAAATTCCTGTGCTGAAGATCTAACCCCCAGTGCAACTGTATGCAAAGTCAGGGCCTATACGGAGATAAGCAAGTTAAAACCAGGCTATATGGTGAGGCCTTAATGCAATAGGACCGGTGTCTTTACAAAAAAGAGGAACAGACAACAGAGGGTTCTTTGTGCACAGAGGAAAAGCCTTGTGAGGACACAGCAAGCCAGGAAGGGAAGCCTCACAGGAAACCAGATTTTCTGGCATCTTGGTCTGAGACTTCTAGCTGCCAAAACTGTCAGAAAATTGACTTCTGTTGCTTAAGCCACCGAGGCTCCAGAGGCGATGCACACGAAGGGCTCTGCTGCAGAACCTGCCGCAAGGGGGAGTCAGGAAGTACGACTCGGGTCGTTATTATCGCCTTGAGTAAGAATACCTGCCCTCCTAGAAGAGAAAGTTAGAACCTGGAAATCCGGCAACCAGTTTGAAAATCCACTTTAAGCTTCCAAGGAGAAATCGAGGACATCAGAAAGAAGGCAAACAGCATTCACTGAAATTTTCCAATCCTGTTTCTGTGCAGATGGAATAATAATTTGTGTCAAATAATATGACTGCTTCTTTCCTCTGAGGAGCTTAATGTGCTTATGCCAACTACCTATCTGTCAGGCTGATGTCTGCATCCTGAGGATGAGCTAAGGGAATATGTGAGGTGGCCTGGTGCCTGAGGCCGGGACTGTGCACCGAGGGCCCTAATAAAATAACTGAGTCTGGTCCACCCTCTCTGTAGCGTAGGCTGTGCCATCTGGAAGCAGGCCAGGCTGGTCCATGTTAAGAACTGCAGGGTTGAGTTTACAACACAAGACAGATTTTACTTCAAGGAGGCCTTAACTAATAATGGCCTTTTTGAAGTACAGCTAACTGTCTCATGGGCACATCAGAGAGAGAGACCTCCCGAAACGCTCTTCTTTCACTAGAACTCTAAGGTTCTGTTTTCTGAATGTTGTTTGCATTCCTTGGGGATCCCCTTGTCAGGCCCCTCCAGGTGGGGCTTCTGGGCCTCTGACCGAGGAGCAGATGGGGGAGGGGGAGGAGAGGCCTCGCAAGCAATTGCAGTTCTTTTTGTTTTCATTTTCCATCCAAATTAGTGTATTGGAGATGGTACTAAAATCTGTTTGGGAAGCAGAACCATCTGGGATCACTGGTCAGAGTTTTGAATGGTGTAGAAAGAGGAGAAAAATGTGACTTCTGATAAATGGGAAGGGGGTTACGTTGGCTTAATTGAAAGCAGTTGAAAGGATTCTTTTGTCTGTTCTTTCCCTCAAGTTTCTCTTTAAATCAGTGTTGTCCAACTGTCCTCAAAGACTACGGAAGGCGCAGTCGAAGCTTCCATTGTCCTTCCCTGTGACTGCCTCTGCACCAGCCCTGGCTTCACAGGGAATGATGTTGTTGCCTGGACGATTTCTTGCCATTTATTCCTCCGTCACAGATGAATGAAGCGCTAAAATGTGGATCATTAAACTCACTGCTTTTTGTATCTCCCAGACACTAAGTATTTGGTCTTTGATTCAATGTTGATTCAATGTATTCATTAAATCCAAACATTTACTCAACACTCGCCAGGTTCCAGACCCTTTTAAAGGCAGTGGGAATGCTAAGGCAAATGAGACACAGATTCTGCCTTCAAAGATCTCCCGTTTAGTGGGACAGCAGAGAATTCATGCCTAACACATGACTGCAGAGGAGGACAGAACATGGAGAAAGTCTTTGAAGAGAGTACAAAGGATATGGAGTGACCTTCCTTCCCAGGAAGGAAGAAAAAGGGAGGAGCATTAGTGGGAGGGAAGATGTAATGATGAAAAAGAAGAAGTCAGCAAGTCGTTTTTGAGAGAATCAATCTTTTTGATGTATGGATGAAGGCAGTTGGTGAATTGCAGACAAGTTTACTTTGGGTACTCGGGAGGTAGCCTCAGAAGGTGAAAGCCTGAATGGAAGAAACTTTCTCATCTTGAACAGTACTATGTAATCATTTTGCCAAGAAAGAGAGCATGAATGAAAAGGAAGAAAGGAAGGGAGGGAGGGAGGAAGGGAGGGAGGGAAGAAGGGAGAGAGAAAGGGAGGAAGGGAGGGAGAAAGGAAGGGAGGGAGGAAAGAGGAAAGGGAAGGAAGAAGAAAATCACCAGTTGGAGAAAATATCATATATGAATGGCTGCCTCCATTCCATAATTCCAACCCCTCTTCCCAGAAGGAGTTCAGGGATTGGTCTACCAGAGTTTCTGTTTAACATTTGTAAGATACAACTAATCAACACCAAATTCATGGTTTCCCTTGGTTTTCAGAAGATTGGGGAATGGATTGACCTTGGCTTAAACCCACGAGAAGTTCACTGACTTAAGAAAAGCAATGACAATATGGTGTCTTGTATTATGTAAGGTGATATGAAGATGGATGAAATTAAATACATGCTGGTTTTTATTAAATACATATATGATTTGAACATTGTAGTGAATTAGCATATAGCTTTGAATTTGGTATACTGGTGGCTGAAATCTGTTAAGAACTAGTTGGAATGCTGTTCAGATTGTGTCATTCTAAAAATAAGTTTCTAGAAAGGTGTCCTAGCATATGCCTACACAAATGTAGTACTGCTCACCAGGAACAGGGAGATGAGGGGCAGGAGAGAGACCTACTGGCTGCTAATTAAAGCTCAGTTTAAGGATTGCTGTAAGATTTTCACATGAATTGGGGTCAGTAGTAAATCTTATGTAAAGGCCATTTGGGGAGGAAGGGCCTGCAGGAGCAGGAAGTCCTCTGGAAACCACTCACTCCCCTTCAGAAATATATGCCTTTGGTTTTCTCCTTTCATCCCATTAACTCATTGGGCTTTGCTAATGGGATCCAGCTTTGATTGTGTTTGCATGGCTATTTTGTACATATCTGGACATGCCAGATAATGGTAATAAAGAACTTCATTCAGACTTGCTTAGTCCCAGAGATCGGGTGACTGAAATCCTGTTCATCTGTGCATCCCGAGTAGCCAGAGTAGGTGCTCTGTATGTTCAGTGTCTAAATAAACAGGCTTCCTTGTTCTACCAGTTGCACTAGTGGAAAACCTATTTCTTCAAAAAATGTTTATTATCTACTCCACAGCCCATACTTCCCACTCTTCTGCATTGTTCCCCTTTTTAAACTTGAATGGAACAGAACAAATGATTAATTAAATAATTATCTAATTAGGGATACTTATTGTATCCCTAGATATAATACTAAGAATATAAGAGCAAGCAAGAAAGAGAGAGAAAGAAAAGAGTGAACAAGAGAGGCATGACCCTGTCTTCCTGGAGCTTGTTGCTCATAAAGAGAGGCAACAATGAAATCAGAAATTATAAGAAATTATGATAACATCATAATATGGTAAGTGGGGTGCTGTTGAGGTCAGTACTGGGGAGACCATGTCTGCTGGGGAGGTAGATCAAGGGATGCTTCCTGGTATAAGTGACTCAGATGAAGTTAGTCAGAGTTCTCAGCTCTAACGGGATTTATCATCTATTTGGAGAAAGAATACTGTCACACATGCACCAGTAAGAAACAGTATGATGATAGAGAGGGCAAAGTCAGAGGGCAGAAATGGGCATGGAGGTTTTTCAGGAGGGAGGAGCACATACTGTCCTTGAGAGATGGGTAGAACAGTGGAATAGAAGAAGAGGAGAAAAGGCAGGGGCCCCTGGGTGCCTCAGTCAGTTAAGCAGCTGTCTTCTGCTCAGGTCATGATCCCAGGGTCCTGGGATCAGCCCCACATCGAGCTCTCTGCTCAGCGGGGAGTCTGCTTCTCCCTCTCCCTCTGCCCTTCCTCCTGCTTGTGCTCTTTCACTCTCTGTCAAATAAATAAATTAAATCTTTAAAAGAAAAGAGAGAGAAGAAAAGGCAGAGATGAGAATTGTACCAGTTAGGGGAAACGAGGCCTAGATGAGTAGTGGCAGAAAATAGAGAGGCTGAATTTTGTAAGACCTGGGAAGTCAGGCAGAAATGGAAGGATAACCATAGTCATGTTATAGTTATTATTTTAAATAATGTGATAAAAGCTAATACCTGTCACATCTCAGTCTGGTTTAAGGGCTGAACAGAAAATATTTAGTAATAAGCCTGCAATCCATCTCTCTCTTTACCAGGGGAAAGTCTATGGAAAAGAAAGAAGGACGGTAACAATCAAATCCTCATGTAAACACACTAACGATATTTGCTAGTGTAGCGTTCTTACCGGTGAAATGCATGTAGAAGGAGGTACCTGGATTGCCTGGATTGCTCATTTGCAGCAAACTTGGAATCTCTGGATGTACTGGGCATGGGTCCTGGAAAAAGGTGAAGTAAAATATGTCACGACCTAAATATCATGTGAAGGAACTTGACATGTAGGAGATGTGGCCACATATGTGGCTCAAAGATTTCCTGTGAATCCAGGCAAAAGAATATCTTGCTGTGGCATGAAAGGCCTGGGGAGCTGCATTAGTCCAGGACCACTGGCTGCTTTACCCGAGCTTTGGGATTGCTTCCTTCCCTGAAGTTTTCAGCACAGCTTGAAATTGGGTAAGACCTCTGTTTTCATGTGTCTGCTTTAACACAATGATCCTTTGTGTTTTCTTAGGTACATGACATGTACTGTCTCACATCAACCCCTATAGTAGGTTCTCAGAAAAATTAGTTAATCGGGCCAATATCATACAAGGAGGAAGCGGCAGGTTCCAAGCATCAACCCAGGGCTGACCCCACAGCCCAGACTTCCCGCTCGTCTACGTTGTTCCCCTTTTTAAACTTGAACAGAACAGAACAGGTCATGGGGCTGGGAGAGCATCAGGAAGCCCACAGGCCCTTTGAAAGCCACGTCCCCAAAGTACAGTCTTAATGGGAAAAGTCTTTCTGGTGTAAAACCTGATTCATTTGAGATCTAAAAGGTAGCGTTTGTGTCACATTTTCCATGGAAAATCCCATTTTCACCAGAGGCCGACACTTACATCCCCCCTGGGACCCTGCGGCTCACGGAGGGTTTGTGCGCCATCGTGGGAGTGATACCGCAGTCTTTGAATGCTAGGAGAATGGCGGAAAGACTCTGCCCTTGATCAGAATCAGATGATATGAATTGTAGTTTCTAGTTCCATCTTTAGCTCGAAAGCAAGCTGGGCCCTTGTGGGAAGACTCACTATTCCCTGATGGGTTGGATCGGCGGTATTTCACATGGGCTTCAGTGCATGAAGACTTTCATATGCATCATTCATAGCTCTGAGGGTTGTTTTTTTGTTTGTTTGTTTGACTTCTCGCATGATTTCTTATGAAGCATTAGGATCAGTTTCCTGTTAGGGACTTGAGTTTCCTTTTTAAAGAAACTGGCATGTGAATGCGAGGAAGGGCGTAGGCCATATCAAGGAATCCATTTTTTCTTTTCTGGAGAAGGGGTTTAATTCTAGTTGCCTCAGGTCAAGCAGTGCCATTCTTAGGGTCCAGCTGACTAGTGTAGTTCCTAGGTTCCTGTTAAAAGTGCCGCGGGACACCCATAACTGGGATATGACAGATGGCCCCCTGCCCGGACCTCTTTCTCAGGGCTGCCAGTGTCGTTAGTGGACAGAGGGGGGCCATCTTCTGTTCCGTGGCTGTGCCTGTTTAACCATCTCTGGAGGCCGCCATCGTACCACCAGCTAACATAAGTGCTTAATAAATATCTAAATTATAATACCACCAGAAAGATGTTTGCCTTGATAGAAAAATCTGAAAAACCTCTATTTCAATAATCAGAGCAGACCCACACATCCTGGTATCTACTATAACAGTAGTACGAGGGGCACTTTACTTTGGATCTTTACAAGAAAAGCAAAAGCTTAGTTGAAAATTATTGAAACCCATACAGCTTAGTTGAAAAAAGGCAGTGTTCTGATGTGAATGTTAAGTTTCTCTTTTTCTAGATTTCACTGATCTTCTTCTTACCTTACACTGTTAGTGCCCTACTGTGGTCTCCCCTGAGTTATTGCCTTCTTGCTCTGGACCCTTCCAGAGTCTTCAGTCTTTGTGCTCTTATCCAATCTTCCCTTTTATATACAACCTTTCACTACAGAGGAGAGTCTGATTCCTTCTAATGCGTGGTAGAATACTGGCTATTTACTTTGTTGAGTTGCCAGCTTATTTGCTGATGCTCCTGTGTTTTTCCAAACCCAGTGCTAGATGTTCTTTATGTCTTAATGTCCTGCTCCTTATAGTCTTTCTTTGGCCTTCTCTGTAATGAGGAAAAGAATAATGAACACCTTTTTTGCTGATGAAAAAAAGAGTAAACTGCAGCTAAATATGGATTCCCTGCCACGTGCCATAGAACAGTCTTTGTAACACCATAGTCTATTGGAGTCTTCAGATTCAGTAAACAGAATATCTAACTAACTACCGGCTTAAACAAGGAGGTATCTGTTTTTTGAGCATGATGAATACAGTAACCAAGTTATCAGGATTCCAGATTGACTTATTTGCTATTCTTTGTCTTCACACTACAACATCCAAAGGAAGACAACGAGAAAGCTCATCCCCTTAGTGTTCCTTCCTTTTCTAAATAGGGAGGAAAACTTTTTCAGAAAATATTCCCTAGAAGATTTCACCTTAGCATCATTGATCAGGATAGGGTCCCATGCCTGTGCAGCTGGTAATGCAGCTGAGAGGATTACTGGGTTCTGTACTGGAAGTGGACTTTGTGTGCAAGGTCAAAGGGAAGAGGTCATTGAGTAGCCAACTACTGTTACAGACTGAATGCTGTGTCCTTTCCGCCCACCAAAATTCCTGTGTTGAAACCCTACCCTTCAATGTCATGGTATTAAGAGATGAGGCCTATGGGAGGTAATTGGAATGAGATGGGGTCAGGTCATGAGGGTGGAACCGTTGAGAGTCATGAGAGAGCTTGCTTCCTCTCTCTGTTTTTTCCACCACGTGAGGAGAAGTCTGCAACCCGTAAGAGGACCCAACCACACTGGTACCCCGGTCTCAGGCTCCCAGCCTCCAGAACTATGAAAAATACATTTCTGTTGTTTATAAACCAACCAGTCTGTGGTATGCTTTTATAGCAATTCCAACAGACTAAGATGACGACTACCATCAAATACTCATCTGAAGTTGCAACAGCCCAGGGTTGTTTATGAAATCATTTCACACTTGCTGTCACGTGAGACACACATAAGTTAACATGGAGTCATAACAGAAGAGACCTCAAAAGCTGGGGAGTCCCGAGCTTTTGGCAAGCCTTTAGTTTTTAACAAAAACTCCCTCACCTGGTTGTGGTTTAATAGCTGCTGAAACCTTAAGGATATCACACACACACACATGCATGCATGCACACTCGACACCTTTTATGTAAAATTAATCATAGCTATGCACACCATTGAGTCATTTCTAAAATCAGAACAGGAGCTTACCAGAAAATAACCTAAAAGGTCCTGGAACTGTAACAAAATCTTGGATATAACAAGGGCGGATGTGGCTTAGTGTTTGAGTATTGCTGATCAGTTTACTAAAATATTTCAACAACTAGGATTTTCTAGTGATGAAAAATTGTTCTTGTGTGATTGACACTAACAAATTTAACAGAATTATTCTAAGGAATGGTAATTGTAGATTTATCCCAACCTAGTTTTTCCTCCCTAACCTGTAATAAAAGGCATGGAGCTCCAGCCACTGGGGAAAGCAAGAAGCTGGGGCTGTATACTCTTGGTAAAGACAGCCAGGTTCCCTTCTTGGATGCTGTGTCTGCAGAGTCATTTAGAGAAGTAAATGTGAGGGAGATTAATCTTCTTACTTAAAATATCCTGACCTAGCAAGAAAATCAGATTTGAATCTCAGAAAGTTTGTGAGGTGGTTGAAGGGGTTAATCAATATTTCATGTGCCAAACTGGCTTGTTGAGGGCCTTCAGGGAGACACTCTTTCCTCTCCTCTGAAGGACCATGGAAATTGCAGACTAGTTGGGTGAATCAAGGATCACACCCAGGGCACTTAGAAGGGAACCTCTGTGGAAATATTTCATGGATTTTCTCTTTGGTTTGAGTGTGTTTTTAAAGATTTGGGAAAAATCCAAAAATGTTAGGCCTGCTTCTGATTAGTTTATGAAACACCTCATGGTGTAATAATGTTTATTAACGAAGTTGGGTATTTTGCATAGAACAGTTTTGACAGCAAGTAAGGGGGAGCTAAGAATGGTAAGAAAGATAACGTTTTTTTCTTTGATAAGAGTAAGTAGACAGTTATAACATTTTATTTAGATTATAGAAGCTCTAGAAGTTCTAGAGCCAGTACAATCTCCCTGGAGAACCTCAGCCAGGTCAGGCACTTTCATGATATTCATCCATTTATGTAGTCATTTATTCGTTCATTAATCATCTGTCCCAAATCATTTATTAAAGCCCTCTTATATTTCAGGCACCGGAGCTACGATGATGAGTAAGAAGTCCTTCATCTGGAGGGATTCTGGTTGGCTGGGGTGTGGTGTATATAAATATCTGGTCAGGGTAAACCTAAGTGCTGTACGAGATTTAACAAGAGATAGCTGTGGGCACACAGGAACCAGAACCCCTGACTTCTCTGGCTTCTCTGGGGTTGCTGGGAAAGAGTCCACAGAGGGGGACATTTGAAGTGGGCTTTGAAGGATGAGTGAGAATTCATCAGGTGAAAAGAATGAGAAAGGAAACTCCGTTGAGGGAAAGGCAGGGTAACAGCACTGAGGCAGGGCTGGGCATGCAGAGGACAGGGAGCAGGGGTAAAGCGATGGACATAGCACTGGCTCCAGAATGTGCAGGGGAGGTGAGGAGGAAGAAACCACAGTGCACAAGGAGGCCCTCCAGCCTCCTCCAGGGGGCCCTCCAGTGTGTCTCTAAGACCCACCTCAGGGGCCAGAAGTTACAAATGCACCTCACGGGGTCCAGCCCCCCTGCCACATACACACAGGAACCATTGATTCGGTTAGTCCCCCACCCTAAGCACAGAGTTGACTCTCTCTGTTGTACCCTCCAGAGCCCAGCTCTCAGGGAACACTATAAGGTGCTTTGGTAAAAAGGACCCAACAGTGGTTTTTAAGCATGGGACTGACACATGCACACAGTACCTAGGCTGGAAGTTCACTGAGTCAGGACTAGGTCTGACTTGTGCACTGCTCAGTCTCCTGGGAAGACTTGGCATGTGGAAGGTCTTCCCTGAATATAAGCTGCATGAATCAGTGAACTCAAAGAATAAGGCAGAGTGGAGAATAGACCAGCGAGAGAGGAGACTACTGTCAGCTCAATTAAGAGGCTGAGACCTAAGAGTCCAGGTGAAGGACCACAGAGAGGTTAGAGAGGAAGGGCTGGTATTTAGACCAGCACCATCCAATAGAACTTTCTGCAATGAGGGAAGTGTTCTATTTGCTACTAGTCCCTTACAGTAGCCACTAACCACATGTGGCTCTTGAGTACTTGAAATGTGCTTAGTGAGACTGAGGAACTGGACTTTTAATTTTAATTAATTTAAATTTAAAAAGCCACATGTGAACAGCCACTTTGAATAGCAAAGAACTACAGTTTTCTGTGTCAGAATCAAAAGAATTTATAATACATTGGATATATTCATTAAGTCAACCAATAAAGATTTATTGATTATTTTCTGGGTTCTGTAGAAGAAAGTGGGGGCCAATTTGTGGTGCCTGTGTGTACCATGCTAAGGTGTTTAGAATTTATAATAAAGCATGGAGGAGGGAGGGGGGACGGGCTATTTTGGCAGGATTGGTCAGGGCAACTCTGTCTGAGTGACAGGTTGAGTTGAATGATGAGAAAATTTTGTGGATTAAGAAAAACAAAAATTCCAAACAAGAACTAGAACCATCACTGATGAAGGAAAGCGCTAAAATTCAGCACAAAACAACATTCAGAGCAAGAAGGGAACTGCACCATCAATAACTCACTCTTCCTTTCTCTAGGAAGGCGACCGAAGGCCAGACAGGCAAAGTGACTTACCCAAGGCCACACAGCTACTTAATAACACGGTTGGGAACAGACTCAATTCTGACTTCCAACTCTACTCCCTAATTGGTTAAGTCTATTTTAGCATTTCGAATCTCATTTTTCCTTACTAGTATAAAGGATTACTGTGAGAAATGAAAAACGTAACACAGACAATGAATTAAAAATGGTAGCTATTTTCATTATTGGATTTGCTTTAATCTTACAGTGTCCCCTCAAGTAATTATGTTATTAATAACAACCATGTCATTCTTTTAGTAATACAAAAGCAGAATGCAAAAATAAAATAGTAATTTGATAATACAAAAAGCATTAAGAGAGGCAATGAGCATTCAGCTCCTTATTTGTTTCAGTTGTTCTTTGGGGTGACTCAGCCTTGATCCTGTGCAGTCAATTTCAGGTGCCACCTGCCATTTGCCTAGAGGCAGCTGCAGGAAAACTACAAAATTCTAGAAGTGCGGCATTCTCTGGAAGGGAAGAAATCATCTGCCTGAACACGGCTGACCTTATAGTCCCACCTTGTTAAGTGGTAGCAAGCATCGTCGTGCCCAGATACTTCTGAAGAGAGAAAAATGAGGCCTTGGTTTCCCAACAGATTCATCTGTCATCAGGCTCTTTATGAAAAGCTGCTGTAGACAGGGGCTGCACAGGGGCTCAAACAGGAGGTGCAAGTGGAAATGATGACAAATGGGCACTGGAAGCATATGGAAGGAGGAAGGAATTTCTGCCTTAGCATTAGACCTTCATTTGCTTACTCGTCTTCTTATATCTTCCTCCCTCTCCCACCATGTCTCTGCCCTTTGAGCTTACATTTTTAAACATATTCAGACAGGACAAACAATATGATAAATAGGGTCCTGTCTTTGCCAGAGTGACAGTTGGTGTTGACATTTACATGTTGACTCTGACTTCTCCGGGTGATTCGGATTTTTTGACCGCACCTTGACCTTCAACCCAGGAATATTCAGCCCGGGGCCTGTGCTCTATCCGTGCTGTTGTGTTGCATCTGAGTTCGATGACTATGGAGCCACCTGTGCAATGCTCATTAATCAATAGTTTGATATGATCGCCCGAGGAACAAAGACAGTGAGGCACAGAACAACTGGAGGTTGTATGTGATCCCATGAGCTGACAGCCACATCTGAGGCTTACTGCCCACTGGCTCCACTCTCCAATCCCATTTGCTAGGGGCCAGGACCCTCTTCCTAGACTGGAGCACTATCACCTGCCATCATTCCTGAGCAGCAAAAACCCATCAGGATGGTGCTTCTGCACCTGCCAGCCTCCCAGTGCTCCCAGTGTGCCTTACAGTGGACACTGTGACATACTTGGAGCCACAGAGACAGAGGGTCCAAATCCTCAGCCCAAATCTAGCAGGTCTGCATTCTAGACCTCTTTTTATTTCTTAGTTTGGCTTGGGCCAGTGATTTAATTTCTCAGAACCTCCATGTTCTCAGACGTGAATAATGTCTACCTCATAGGGCTCTATGAATCAAAAAGTGTATTATTGCATGAGAAAATGCTTTTCAAAATAGAAAATACTACTCAAATGAGAGCAAAGTATTATTCAGTAGTCTACATCACATGGTTCTTTTTGTGGAAAAAATAAAAACTAATGAATATTACATTATATTCACATTATTTCATTCATTCACCCATTCATCCAACTTATTCATTCATTCACCCATTCATCCAACCTATTCATTCATTCAGCCAGGTTTATGAGACAAGCAACCTCGGCCAGGTGCTGTGTTGTGCTAGACAGATAGACCATTGTGAACAGCTCAGATATTATTCCTCATGGAACTGGTTTACAGGGGGGCCCAATAAACCAATAATCATGCAAATGCATTTATAATTACAAAGTGTACTAGGTGCTCTGAAGAAGGAGGGCATAGGGCCATGAATGAGGATAATAGCAGAGGCACATAAATTGAGACTTGGTTGAGTTCACGGCAGCAAGAAGAACATAGGGGAAAGGAGAGCACTTGGCAAATTCAAAGGCCAGGAGGCCAGTGTAGCTGGAACACACGAAAGAAGGATCATGTTGCCAGATTTGGGCACGCAGGACAAGAGTCACAGATGCCTCCCAGGATTCTGTTATGAGCTGGGAAGTTTGAGCCTAGTGGAGGAAGTACAGAGCAGTTAACAATATTGAAAAGAGGAACTTACTAGAGAAATGCAGTAATAGAGTCGTGCAACCCATTTAAGTTGAGATAGGATAAAGTCATATAGATTCTAATCTCTTAGGCTGTAAGATTTCTTTTATAGCTGTGGCCAGCACTTAAATGCAGTCTTATAAATTAATTTTGACATTGTTAGTTGTGACTTTCCACTTTGTACCATTCTATATAAACATTTCTATGTGTTTGTAGTCCATGAACTTGTTATGTTTAACATGTCCCATCATGGTTTCCATCAGGATATTTTGGCCCTTTCACACTGGTGTGGTTTTTAGTTCTTTATAATTTTTTCCCCTTAAAAATAGTGCTGCTGGGAATCTTTTTGTTTTCTTTTGAGTTATTTTCTTGGGTTCCATTCCCCTCATGGATCATTTCTCTGCATGTCAGATGGCCGCTCTGATGCCTCCAGTCTTCTGTTGTCTCATAGTTTCATTTATCTAGATGTGAGCAAATTCCCCTGGTTCCGGCCACTTCGGTGAGGGGCAGGCGGGAAGAGGGCCATCCTCATTAGAAGTGGAGAGAATACGGGCTTATACACTTTATCCTCTTGGATGGGGCCTGTTTGGGGGGTTTGTTCTGCATTCAGAACCTCCATGGCCCTTAGCCCAGCAGTAACTCATTCACCTCTGTCACTTTGCAATCTCCTCAAAGGGCCGGTGACGTTCCTGGGGGGTGCTCTGTGTGGAACAGAAAAGTATAAGGTGTGGCTATGAATGCAATTGTTGTTAGTGGGAAGTGGTTGTGAGAAAAGGCATAAAGCCTCTCTGACTGTAATTAACTCACAGTGATTCTATCATCCAAGGAAGATGGTTCCCTGGGTGTCAACTTTTATTTCTTTATTTTGTATTTCCTTCTGAGTTTTGAGATGTTGTTTAGAAATTGGTCAGAGACCAACTCACCAAATCAAGCAGACATCAGGGATACAAACGTCTTTTTTCTTGCCTGATCATAGCTCACCTACTGATTTGGTCCAGCATCAGCATTTACTTTTAACATTGATCAAAAAGTTCAGGGAACAAAAACAGAATAGCTGAACTCTGTGTAATTGGGATAAAAGTTTAAGTTCAGTTCCCTAGGGGAAAAAATTCTATTCCCTGAGTTAAACATAATATCACAAAATAACAAGTTAGTCTAAAGTTCTTGAAAACTGGAGAATAAGTACCAGAAGTTTTCTCTATTTATCAGAGAAAAAAAGAAAGAGAGAGAGAGAGACAGATAGACAGAGAGAGAAGAAAGAAAGAAAGAAAGAAAGAAAGGAAAAAAGAGGAAAGAAGGCAAGAGAAGTAGAATATTCATTTTGCCCTCTTATTCAAAAAGGATATGTAGGAGGTAAGACAAAATTATCACTGTTTTGATCAGAATACGCATCACTGTCAGGGATATGTACAGTTTTAATAAAACATAAAACATATGGCATAAAACAACTATGGAGTGCTCACTGTGTGCCAAGCACAGTGCTTTACAATTTACCCCCTCACCCCCAGGAAGTAGATTTTCTCAAGGTCACACAGCTGGTGAGTGATGGACTCTGGATTCGAAGTGTGATCCCAAAGCTAGTGCTCTTTCCCTCCTCTCTACCCTGGGCTACAGCGGCTGGAGGCAATGTGGGTTAACAGGACAGATCTATGCCAGGGGGCAGAGCATGGGGACCGCCCATCCTGTTAGTCTCCAATCTGTTAGGTGAGTTTAGGTAAATCACACAAACTCCTTGAGATTCCACTTGCTATGAAGCAGAAAGGACTCCTGGTTTTGTCTAATTCCCATTGTAAGGACATACTAGGTAATGGCTATGAAAGTTCTTTGATAACCAACCATAAAATCCTATAGAAATAGGAGGACTTATTTTGTGTTATGATTGCTATGATGACGTGGCAAGATCCTCGTATTTAAAATATGAGGCACGTAATAGCTGCCGGGGGGTAAAATTGCTCAGTGGGGTCAGTTCTGAATGTCACATCCAGGGAGCTTGTGGTTCAATATTAATCATCTCCTACAGAGACATGCCAGGGAATCAGAGAATATGCGGCCAAGAGGCAGCCGGAGTCATGTATGTTGTGAATATGCCTTGATTGATGTGGTGACAGATGTGTTCAAAGCATCACCAGGCTCCCTAAACAGACCTCCTTCTAGGAAAACTGATGGTCCTGGGAGGCTCCCTCCAGCGGCGGCCGGCTGGGAATTGATCATAACAGATCAGGAGGTAGATTTCCAGAACAAGACTAGGGGTGCAGCAGAATCAGGTATTCTTCAGAGTGATCTTGTGGACCTTATCCTGACCCAGGCTTCACCATGCCACGAGATAGCAGCACATCGCTGGTCTTGGGTTTTCTAGGTGATGAAAAATACATTCCATAGCTGATTCAGGCAGCAGGACATGGAGGCCAGGGCAGAAATTTCATCTGTATTTCCTGTAAACCCAGCAGACTAGTGGGTTTCAAACTCCAGGGAGACTAAAATCTCTTAGAAAATTTGTTCAAAGGCAGATGTCTAGGCTCCATTCCTAGAGATCACTATTTCATTGGTTTTGGGTGGTGCCCTGGACTCTGCATTCAAATAAACACTTAAGTGACTTTGATGCAGACACGCACAATTTCCATTTTCAGGGGGGAAATGCAGTAGAAGAGAAGAGAGTTACTGCGATCAAAATTAAAAAGCTAACATGTGGGTGCCTGGGTGGCTCAGGGGGTTAAAGCCTCTGCCTTCGGCTCAGCTCATGATCTCAGGGTCCTGATATGGAGGCCCGCATCGGGCTCTCTGCTCGGTGGGGAGCCTGCTTCCTCTCTCTCTTTGCCTGCCTCTCTGCCTGCTTGTGATCTCTCTCTGTGAAATGAATAAATAAAATCTTTAAAAAAAAAAAAAAAGCTAACATGTATGCGGCACCTGGGTGGCTCAGTTGGTTGAGCAGCCAAACTCTTGATTTCAGCTCAAGTCATGATCTCAGGATCATGAGATCGAGCCCCGAGAAGATTCCCTCCCTCTCCCTCTGCCCTTCTCCCCTGTTTAAGCACACACATGCTATCTCTGAAATAAATAAATAAGATCTTAAAAGAAAACCATTATTAAATGACCACTTACTATGAACGAGGCAGGCTCCTATGCATAAATTACAAGGCATAAAGTGTTGTATATAAAGTAACTCACTTAACCCTTACCACAGTCCCATGAGATATACAATATTCCCTCCATTTTACAAATAGGGTAACAGAGGCACAGATTGCTTAAGAAGACCTGTGATATCACATCCTGGTTTCATGGTAAAATGTAAAAATGTTATTATCTCTGAAGAACTTTGCAGGAAAGGGACAGATTGCTCAAATCTCACCCAGAGGGAGAACCATTACTCCTACTGCTTGTTTCTAACATTAAAAATTCATGCCAGCCGGGTAACTTAGGGTAGGAAGGGAGCTTGGGTGAAATTGCTTGCCCCGGAGTCTGTATCGCACAGTGTAAACATTGAGACTGGGGACCATGAAGCCCCATTAATCCAGCTTTGTTCATAAGGTCCAGCCTCTAATGAAGAAGTTGCTCTTTTCCCAACCAACTTTTTCTTTGGCAGGGTCCTATTGAAATGCAGCAGGCCTCATCCTTGCCTAACAGCTTGTAGAAATTGGAGTTTTTAAGCCTCTACTAATTAAAAATATAATGTTAACCATCTATGGTCAGTTAGCTCATTTAATTAGAGTCGATTTAGAATAATGGTGAACTCACTGAATTTACTCTCTGTTATAATAGAATTCATTAAAATTTCTTTCATTTCCTTGGCTAAGAAGAACAAAGAGGCAGGAGACTTCGGGGACCGTCTTAACAGGGCCTACTAGCTAGGAAAAATCAGCCAACCCAAAGAGGAGGCCATGTTTGAATGGTTGGTTAGAAATGCTCTTTTTTTATTTCATTGGTCTTATACTGTGATTTTAAGAACACTGATGTTGGCTGAAGACTGTTTAAAAATGTGAGGCTCCAGAGTTGCAGACCTGCATTTCTGTCTGACTGCATAGTTCCATTTGATTGTTCTGCCAGCATCCCATCCCCAAAATACATCCCAAAGCAAACCCATCATGTTCCCCACCAAGTCTGTCTTCTCTGGACGACACTGTTTCTCTTCACCACCACACCATTCTTCCAGTCTAGAACCACAGACATCTTTGAATGCACTTTCCCTACTTGCTGTGAGAGAAGTTCACAAGTTCTCCCAGCTTTGCTTTTATTCTTCCAACACTACCATCACTATCCATACCACAGTTCAGATCCCTTTCCGCCTCATGGTATCTGGACGACATTCTGGAATCTTCCTGACTAATGTCTTCTTCCTTTGTTCAACCTGTGACTTTTTCTTACAGTGGCTCTGGGAGATTGAAACCGTATTATGCTTTAGTTAGGAATCTGTCATGATTTTTATTGCCTACTAAAATGTTCTGCACTAAGTTCCAGTGTGTGTGTGTGTGTGTGTGTGTGTGTGTGTGTGTGTGTGTCTAGGAGGTCGGGGAATTCTCACCCACATCACCAAGAATTCTCTGACACCAGCTGGGTATCCTACAGTTCAACTCATTTCTGACACCATCTACCCAGAGACAAGCATCAGACTCCACAGGTTGAGGACCCAGTCCCTCAAGATTTCTCTCCACTTCAGATGACAACTCTCAAGTCCAGATTGTCACCTATACTTCTGACAGACAGGCTATAAATAAGAGGTTCCCATGACTTCCAACTGGGGTTTGATTAATTTGCTAGAGCAGTTTACAGAACTCAGGAAACCAGTTTACTCACTAGATTGAGTTTATTACAAAGGTATTAAAGGATACCAGGCAACAGTCAGATGAAGAGATACAAAGTACAAGCTCCTGCACAAAGGAACCTCAGTCCTTCTGGAATTTGGGGCCAGACGTTGGTACTTGGAAGTGTTCTGGTTCATCAACCTGTAGGTTCTCTGAACCCCATCCTTTCAGCTTTTTGTGGGGGTCTCATTACATAGTCATAGCTGATGAAATCATTGGCCGTTGGCAATTGAACTCAATCTCTGGCCCCTCTCCCCTCCCTGGAGGAGGTTGGGATGCGACTGAAAGTTCCATCCTTCTAATCCTGTGGTTGGCTCCTTTGGCTACCCAGCCCTATCCTTTAGATATGTAGGGTTTCCTAAGTTACCTCATTAACCTAATAAAAATAACTTTATCTTGTTCATCACTTAGGAAATACCAAGGGTTTTAAGAGCCCTGTGTCTAAAACGTGGAGGCAGACCAAATATATATTTCCTATTATAAAGTGCAATATCACACCTACTAAATAAAGTTCAAATGTATCAAATTTGAAGTCATATGTACACAATCTTATTCCGTATTATTTGTCTAGCCTTGCTACCTAATAATCCTTTAAAAGTACTCTACTATTTAGAGGGTTGACTTATCCATTGGACACAGGAGGCACAATGCCTAGGGCCAAAATGCCTTTTGGGGTCCATAAAATGTTTTCATTTCTTTCAAATCAGAACAACAAAAAATATTTTCTGGCTGAGATTATAATCATATTTCTACCAACAGAGTTATAAAACATAATTTGAAATATATTCTGTGGAAGAAGGAGCCAATGAAGGCAAAAGTATCTAAGGATAATGAAAGTCATAATGCAGGGACACCTGGGGTGGCTCAGTCGGTAAGTGTCTGCCTTCAGCTCAGCAGGAAGCCTGCTTCTCCCTCTGCTCGAGGTCTCTCTGACAAATAAATAAATAAAAATCTTTAAGAAAAAAATTTCATAATGCCGCCCTGGCTTTTCATTCATTCAACTGATGAATAGTAATTAAACTCCTACCATTTCCCAGGTACCGAGCAAACAGATATGGCCTCTGTCGTCAGAGACTTAGATGCGGCGCCTAGGTGGCTCAGTTGGTTAAGCATCTGCCTTCAGCTCAGGTCGTGATCCCAGGGTCCTGGGATTGAGTCCACATCAAGCTCCCTGCTCAGTGGGGAGTTTGCTTCTCCCTCTCCCCCTGCCTGTCCTCTTAAAATCCTTTCTCCTTTGCCCTCCTTTTGTCTGTTTTTCTTTTTTCTTTTCTTTTATTTTTTTAAAGATTGTATTTATTTATTAGAGAGAGAGAGAGCACACACAAGCCGGGGGAGTGGCCGGCAGAGAGGCAGAGGGAAAAGAAGACTCCCCGCTGATCAGGGAGCCCCATGCAGGGCTCAATCCCAGGACCCTGAGATCAGGACCTGATCGAAAGCAGACACGTAACTGACTGAGCCAGCAAGTCGCCCCGCCCCCTCTGGCTGTCAAAGCCTTATTCTCCTGCAAGCTCAAATGCCACCAGCCAAGGGCTGTCTCCCTAAGACCTCCTCCCACTAGACCAGCTCAAGTGATCTGCTGCTCTCTAGAAGCCCCAAGTCACTGGGTGCATATCTTCAGTCACCTGTTTCTTTCCTCTCCCTCTCACGTCTACTACCTGCCAGGAAATTCCTTGATGGTGAAGAATTTTGTACCTTGGCATTTTTGAAGTACCTCCATGGTGACCTTCACAAATTAGTAAGTTACTACAAATTTTCTGGCTACGTGGAAAATGAATGACTGAGTCCAAGACAGACTGTTTTAACATTGTATTCCTGTGATCTTTCCTATATTTCCTTTTGCAGACCAGGACAGCTCTGACTGTAATGAGACTTTGCATATTTAATGTGAGGCAGAGAGAGGAGGAGGAATGATGAATGAGCTCAGGAAGACATGTAGCTTCTGCAGTGACACTAATAAATGGAATGTAGAATCCAACTCCAACATTTGGGACTGGAAACTAGCTACAAACAAGCAAGCAGAAAAATGAGCATGATGGGAGGGGGAGGGCAGAGTATGCAATAAATGTAGAGATAAAAATCTACATGCTGCTGATAGGACAAAAATAGAGTTTGGAGGGGTTTACATTAGGATTGCTCTGTTTTTCTTTTTCTGGCCTTAAAAAAAAATAATAATGGAAAACCAGTCTTGGAAGATTTTTTACACAGTCTGGGAGTCTTCGGGTAAGACAAAGAGCTTGACATTGTAGGTGGTCCCCCAGCAGACCTCGGATCTAATCAAGGCTGTTCCCCAGTGAGCTGACAGGCCCGGTGCAGCTGGAAACAGCGCATCTCTGGGAGTGCGGTGAGGCAAGCAGTGCAGTAGGGAGATAAGAAAAGCCTTCTCCCACGAAAACATGCATTTAAAAAATATAGTTATCATGTTTTTAGTTGCTGGATTCTTAAAGGATCACAAGTGAGACACACTTCATTCTTTCAGTCAGAAATGCAAAAGAACAGAGCACAATTCTAAAGACAAAGTAAAAAAGAAAAAAAGAAAAAGCCATCAGTGTAGTGGGACTTGAGTGAAGGGTGGGACTCCCAGGAGGCGTTCTTGACCAACTTGTTTCAAGACTGAACTTTCACAAGATGTTAAGCTAGGGCGGAAATATGGTCGGGTCTCCCAGGGATCGGAGTTGGTGATTGAAACACTGGTGTGAGGTATGGTGAGGTGTTGCTGATGGGGCAGGCACGGGGGTGTGAGCGAGCAGAGCTCCCCAGGTGTAGAAAGTGATTCAGGTCAAAGGGCCTCCAGGGCGACACTGTGAGTGCCCTGCCTTTGAGCGCCTCTGCTTTCTATCCTCTGCTTGTCAGCTGCTCATTTCTGCAACAGGTATTTATTGATGGCCTGCTAAAAGACAGATACTGTCACAGACTCTGGGTGAACAGCTGTGCATAAACAGGGCAAAACTATCAGCCCTGGTGGAACTTGCATTCTAAAGCGTTAAGAACATATTCTTAAAGATTCTAAAGATGTCTGTAATAGATTATCCACAAAAGATAGACAAAAAAATAACAAAGAAAAATGCCTCCTATGTCAGATGCTGGTAAGTAGTATGGAGAAAATAAAGAAGGGAAGGGAGACTGGAGGAGTTATAAGGATACAATTTTAAATGGGGTCAGCAGAGGTCACACTGAAATGGTGTGTGTGTGTGTGTGTGTGTGTGTGTGTGTGTGTGTGTTTTAAGATTTTATTTATTTATTTGACAGAGAGAACACAGCCAGAGAGGAACACAAGCAGGGGAGTGGGAGAGGGAGAAGCAGGCCTTCCGCCGAGCAGGGAGCCCCATGTGGGGTTCCATCCCTAGACTCCAGGATCATGGACTGAGCCAAAGGCAGGTGCCTAATGACTGAACTACCCAGGTGTCCCTGAAATGGTGGTTTTTGAGTCAAATCCTGAAGAAAGTGAGAGAGATTAACATAATGGATATTGGGGGGAAGAACATTCCAAGGAGGGGAAACAGTACAGATGGGTGGAGACAGGACGTGTCTGTTGGTTTAAGGGAATACCAAGGAGAAGGATGTGACTGGAGCAGAGAGGGGAAAGCAGTAAGGGATGAGGTCAAAGAGATCATGGGGGACAAATCATGTAAAGCCCCAAGGACTTGGGGGCCTACATAAGGCCTTTGGCTGTGAGTGAGTTGCCCTTGGACCAACCGAATTCCCTAGTGATGATTTATAAAAGTAATGTATATTTCCCCACTCCCCTTTTCAGAGGACTCTGGGATCCTCCTCCTGCAAACATTGTTTCAGCGTCCTCCAACCAGAGCCATCTTCTGGACTTTAGTCAGGAGACTAATATTAGAGTCCAAAGAGAACTTACTGCATTTTGAGTGCTAGCTTACTCAATTTCGTGCCTGAGGACCGCAGTGATAGATCGGGTGCCTGCATGCCAAGGTCTTCACGGCATATGAATGCAAATATTCTCCTTATATTTTCCCAGAATTTCCTAAGAAACAGAGCTCTGCAGTAGCATCCATGGTGGGGGGGAAAAAAAAGCAGCACAGCTATTGTTTTTATCAATATGCTGATCTATTGCTTTTTCTGCATCTACAGAGATGATCATGTGGCTCATGATTAGATAGATTAGATAGACTAGATAGAATAAATAGAATCATGTATTCTATTAATGTGGCATATTACCTTAATTGATATTTTTAAAGGTTTTATTCATTTATTTGACAGAGAGAGACACAGTAAGAGAGGGAACACAAAGAGGGGGAGTGAGAGAGGGAGAAGTAGGCTTCCCACCAAGCAAGGAGCCCGAAGCGGGGCTCAATCCCGGGACTCTGGAATCATGACCTGAGCCAAAGGCAGATGCTTAACCATGAGCCCTTCCAACTATCATATTTGAACACCATCATCTCATGCTTAGGTTATTGTAATAGCTTAACACTCCTTATCCACCCTCCCTGTTTTATTTTTCTCCATAGGACTTAACCATCATCTGACCTAGTACATATCTTACCTATATGCTAGAGTCTATAGGTCCCATGATGATCTTGAGGAAACAGGCCACTGTGCTTCATTTTGGCCCAGGCTATTTGGCTTCCTTCTCCAGGCAAAGGAATCCCACTGACATCAGGTGGCTCTGTGTTGCTCAACCCTGTATAGCTCATTGGGGGTTAATTCCCAAGTGGAGAGGGCAAGGTGGGGCTAAAACTTCAGAGTAATAAACAGCATGCTTTTCTCCTACATATAGGTTTCCTTCCTAAACCTGAGAGAGGAGGGTGTCTAGTCCAAGATGGGGTGTTCAGGATCCCAGCCAAATAGCATTCCATCTAGTGTGATTGACACTATCTCCTCAGAAATACACTTGAGGTACCTTTGAACTTTTATGTTTATCCTGCTTTGGAAGGCTATATTATACAAAAACATCAGAAAAAAACCCAGTGTGTAATATTTATTGAGTGCTTAACATATTATGATATAAGATGTTTTATATATATCTGGCATATATAGATACTTTTATAGTATAGATAGATATTAGATACTTCACACATCTATATATTTAATCAGTGCAAAATAAAAGGTTGACTAATATTTTTTTTTCTTTTACTCATTATAGTTAGGCTTAGTTTTGTAGACTGTTCTTATAACATCTGTATAACCCATTGAATCTCAGAGGAGAGGTCTGGGCTGGACACACCAGTTTGAGCACCATGTATAAATACGTAATAATTAAAGCTATAGGAATAAATAATATGCCCTAGAGAGTGGGAGGAGGAGAGCGCCTAGGTCAAAACTTTGAGGAATTTAATTCTTAATGGCTGAGTAGAGGATGATGAGCCTGAAAAGAAAAAGGAGAATCCAAAGAGGCAGGAGGAAAAGTGGGAGGGTATTACATACAGGAAAGTATCTGTCAGCTTTCTGGAAACTTACTGTTTCTCATGACACACCTTGCTTTGGGGGAGTCTAACTCTTAGTAAAGTCTCTGTTATTTCATTGTAAATTCTCATTAAGTGAATGATCTTGAAATTATTCTTGACACTAAATAAGTAGTTCAGCCAGAGGTATCCAGAACACTGGAAGGATGAAGTGTTTCATGTTATTAACAAGCTGTGTTTTCATCAAAATTACTTTACTCCAACTCTTGTGTCCCCTTCTAAGTGTGGCATACCCATTCCTGATGGCCCTATTATTCATCCATGACTTTGGCATTCTAGTAGTAATCTGAATACTTGATATCAGTGAAACATGACAAACAAGGATGGTACAAATAAACTTGATTAGTGCAGTATTTCCAGGAATGAATTTATTTCTTAATTTTGGGTTTAATGTTTGTGGCAGTAAATTCTCAATGAATTTTATTTTATTGCTTTAGACTGAGAAACAACTTTCTTTGTAAGAGTACTGTTTTATTTTGTTCATATACCCACTCCTCCATCTACTAAATATATATTTAGTGCCTTCTATATGCCAGATGCTGGAAGTGTTAAGATACACCAGACATGGTTCTCCAGCTTTGGTGTGCACCAGAACCACCTGACAGACTTGTTAAAAATACATGTGTCCCAATCTCACTCCTCGTATTCAGCAGGTAAAAGGTAGTTTCCAGGAGCTTCCACAAGCTCTCCACGTGATTATGAAACACAACAAAGTTTTAGAACTCTTGGTCTATGTAAAAAATTTGGTGAGAAACTTAAATGTAATGGAGTGTAAGAGGTGTCAAAGAGAAGTATGCACAGGGTAGAGTGTCTATTGTCTATTCAATTGTATTATATCCATATCTTACTATAGCAGAAACCGTACACTCAACAATATCATTACAACTTTCAACCATAATGGAACTTTATGTTAGGGCTTTGAAGCTTTAGAAGTATGATTTAGCTTCATTAATATCAGAGAAATTTTTAATGTCTTGTATGTTTAGGGAATGCTCTAAACCTACAAATGTCATGATATTTGTGCATATAATTTGCTTTAGTAGGAATGAGGAAAGCATCTGGCAGTTCCTACTTAAAGCCTGGGGAGCCTGTTACATGGTCATTCTGGTGCTGGGCCTCTCGCAAATGGAAGTGTTCTTTCCTTTTCTTTTTTTCCCTCTGTCTATTAGGCTCTTTGGCAGCTTGTTGATATGACAGGTTCAAATAGCACTGCAAGAATTCACAGCAGTTTCTCTAAAACCTCAGCAATGACGCCATGTGAAAAACTCTCAGTCTTATATTGAGGGAAACAAGCTTTCTTTTAAAGATCAGTCTGTGTTTTCCTCTTCAGAGAAGGTACTCATTCACCATGCCACTCACAAGGACACTTAGACTGTGAGAGATAGATCAGCTCCGCTTTTGTTGTAGGGAACCTGGGATGTTCTTTGATTGCAAGACTTAATAGGGGTGCTGGCTGACTCAGTCAGTTAAGTATCAGACTCTTGATTTCAGCTCAGGTTGTGATCTCAGAGTCCTAAGATCGAGCCCCACGTCAGGGTACATGCTCAGTGCAGGGTCTGCTGGAGATTTTCTCCTTCTCTCTCTGCCCATGCCCCCCACCACTCTCTGTCTTGTACATGCACCCTCTTTTTAAAATAAATACATAAAACTTTAAAAAAAGACTTACTAGGAAGAGATGTAGATTAGAAGCAACTATTTAACAAATCTAATTTAAAAACAGTGAAAACAGCACAGAGAATTAGAAAAAAGTTCTATAATTTCTTCAAAATGTTGCTTCAGACAGGTCTCTTGAATTAGCTTCAAGAATTGTGACACAGGGCTCACTAATCACCAACTTTCCTGATCTTCCTTCCTCCGAGGGGCTCTGCGCTTCCCAGCCTCTGCTGCAGTGGAGGTCATGTGACGATGTTCTAGTCAAGGGAATATGAGTGGAAGTGACACAATAGATGCCTCCTCTAGGCTTGACCCATGAAAACATCCCACCATGGTTCTCCATGCACCTTCTCTGTTGGCTGGATAAGGACACCCAAGCAAGCTTGAAAACCACAAGTTGAAAATTGCAGGGCCTCTGTTAGCCTGGGTTCTTAAATAAATGTATGGAACAAAGAAATCCCAGCCCTACTCTTCCCCATCTCAATGCCAGTGGGCTTTGTTTGGGGGGGGGCGGGAAATAAGCTTCCACTGTTCTAAGCCTCTGAAATGTTGGGGCTTCTCTGCAACTGCAGTTAGCCTACTTAAACTAATACAGGATATAAGGATATAGGTAAGTCTGTACTGTGAGAAATGCACTGGTCTATTATTTTTGGATCCAGAGCCTTGAATATAGTTCCATAATTCTCCCACACAGGTGGTTTTTGCTGTACTCCCTCACTGAGAAAACCCTCTAGAAAAGAATTCTCTGGCTCCAGGGAGTAGTACCTGGGCTGTCAGGGGTATTCTAGTTCTGCAAGGGCAAGTCAAAAGTCAACATTTCTCTTGGCCTATGGGACAAGGTCCTGGCAGCACACAGAGTCAAAAATACTGAGAAATTCTAACTCCAGAATTTGGAGCAAACAAAACTGGATAGATAGAAGCCAGGGACACAGCCACAGCAGAGCCCAGCGTGCAGCAGAGACAGCACCAGGACTCAGGACCATCTTCGAGGTCCCTGACTGTCACCTGCCACAGGCTGGCATATGCTGTCATTACAATTGAAGAGAAAATCCTCCTGGTTTTTAAATGTTTGAGTTCAGATAGCAAATTTCACAATGCTTAAAGTCCTAGTCCTTATCAGTTATGAAGAGAGAGGGTTGCCTTGCCTTTACGATGACAGCGGAGCCCTTTCTAAACGTCTCTCTCCTGTGGGAGCCAGCCTCTCACACACCAACACCTTACCCACTGAGTGATCACTCTCCATGGCATAGCTATTTATAGTAATGCCCATTCCAAATATAATCTTAGTGGATATAGAGACTATATAAGAATTTGCAACCTGACTTTATTTTTAATTTTACTGTCATTCTTATCTAAAATATTTCTCTGCTAAAAAGAGATAGGAGGCCCAAAATGGAGTCACTTATGCTAAGCCCCACATCATCAAACTCAGAATTACTACTTAACTTAATTAGCCTCTCTCTTAAACCATTCAATCTGGAATTACTCAGTCAGCATTTGTGGGCTAATCTGGCTGATAGTTCCCTGCCATCCCTAAAAGAAAAGTGACCTTAAAATACATTTTTGGGGAGATGCTGAGGTGACTCAGTCAGTGAAGTGCTTGCCTTCAGTTCAGGTCATGATCTCAGGGTCCTGGGATCAAACCCCACATCGGGGCTTGCCAACCAGGGAGCCTGCTTCTCCCTCTTCCTCTGATCCTTTCCCACACTCTGTTTCTGTCAAATTACTTGATTAATTAATTAATTAATTAATTAAAAACTAAATAAATAAAATATTTTTTAAAAAGAAAACTTAAGGGGCGCCTGGGTGGCTCAGTTGGTTAAGCGACTGCCTTCAGCTCAGGTCATGATCCCAGAGACCTGGGATTGAGCCCCGCATCAGACTCCCCACTCCACAGGAAGCCTGCTTCTCCCTCTCTTACTCCCCCTGCTTGTGTTCTCTCTATCGCTGTGTTTCTCTCTGTCAAATAAATAAAATCTTTTTTTAAAAAAAAAAGGAAAATTTTTTTAATTGGGTGAAATGGTAATCAAGCTGCAGGTGATATTTCCAATTATTATTTTTGAACATATGACCATTGACAATTTTGGAAAAGTTAAGGAGGTGCCTTGTGGAGCACTGGTTCTCAGTCATTCCCCTTAAGAGGCTGTTTTGATGCTACATATTAAGTCTTGCAACAGAAGGGAACAGAAGAAAAAAGAAAGCCAATTTACTTTATGCTAGTCTAACTAGTCCTGCCCCTTCTGCCTGTAAGTGCCTTTCATTTTGTACAGCTTCTTGGAGCTCCTTCCTATCTGCTAGATGGGATGCTGCCTAATTTATGAATCACTGAATAAAACCAGTAAGCTCTTCACTCAGTTGAGTTTTGTTTCTTAACACCTCCACTCCTTAAAACTCTTCAGCCATTTTAGGTACCTCTCTCTCCTTCCTATTCCATTAAATAAAATAGCTCTCATCCATAGAACAGAGACCAGGTACCACGCTTTGTGCATGGCCTTTACATACATTAGGTTATTTAATCTTGACATTCGTTAGATAGCATTATCATTCCATTCTGCAGATTGAAATAAACAAACACTGAGGTATCAGGAGGTTAAGTAACCTGGCCAAGCTCATATAGCTAGTAAGGAGCAAAACCAGGGTTCAAGCTTGAGTTCTCTGAACCCCCAAACCTCTGTCCTTAACCATTGTATTAGACTGCTTCTACTTTCCTTCAGCAAATTTTTGCTCATGAAAGATACCTCTTAGAGGAGTAGTTGATACTTCAGAATATCTAATAAATAAATCCAGTTCATCAGACCATATCTGCACCCCTTCCTTCATCCCAGCACTTGTGGCATGTGGGAACCTCTTACCATGGGGCTGGTGTTCGCTCTCAGAGCTACCTCCCTTCTCTACATCTTCTCAGCTCCCTGGTATGGTGAGATCCTGGGGCTGTTGCCACAATCTTCCGGAAAAGAGAAGCTTCTTGGCTCCAGCACGTTCTTAACACTCGGGGGAAGAGCTGTGGGGCCAATCTGTCACTCTGTCTATATTTAGCCCCATCTGCCAGGAATATTTCAAGCTGCCTATTTTAGTACAAGCCGTTTTGTGCAAATACCACTGTTCTACCACTAGTGCGTGGGAAACCAGGGGCATTAAGTAGATTTTCTGGTGTTTATATTAAGTGTTGTGAATTGGCCATTCAGCCAACCGTCACATGAGATAGGGGAGAAGATGGAGGCGGTTTTTTCCCAGGGTGTTGGTCCCAGGGGCCCATACTTTTCAATGGTTCAAGAGTCACCAAAAATGACATCTGTAGAGGGGGTGGTGGAAGTCCTGGCAGGGGGAAAAGGACTATAAAAGGCCCAAGACTCTTCCCCAGCATCTCTGAGGCAACATGATAGCCTAGCCCATTTCAGAGCTCCCCTCCCTGCCTTAAAAAATTACTGCGTAGACCCTTACAAGCTTAACCAACTCCCCATACAGCCTTGTGGATCTGTGGGCTTCCCGTATGCCAGTTTTCAGCTGGCTTGGATATGCACCATTTGTTTGGTCCATATGACATCCCTACAAGGGCAGTTCTAGTCCTAGTTCCACTTCACAGCTAAGGAAACTGAGGCTTAGACAGGCTGAGGAACTTGCAGAGGAAGATTTAGAACTCAGGTCTACCAAAAGCCAGACATCAGGATCTTTTTTTATTTTATTTTATTTTTATTCTTTTATTTTTTATTTTTTTTTCAGTGTTCCAAGATTCATTGCCCATTCCCCACACCCAGTGCTCCATGCAACACGTGCCCTCAGTACCCACCACCAGGCTCTCCCATCGCCTCAGCCCCTCCTTCCAAGTCCCTCAGTTTGTTTCTGTGTCCAAAGTCTCTCATGTGTCGTTTCTCTCCCTGAATTACCCTACTTTCCATTTACTTTCCTTCTCCTACTGTCCTCTACATTACCCCTTATGCACCACAAGTAAGTGAAACCATGTGATACTTGACTTTCTCTACTTGACTTATTTCACTCAGCATAATCTCTTCCAATCCAGTCCATGTTGCTATGAAAGTTGGATATTCATCCTTTCTGATGGAGGCGTAGTATTCCATTGTATATATGTACCACATCTTCTTTACCCATTCATCTGTTGAAGGGCATCTTAGCTCTTTCCACAGTTTGGCGATTGTGGCCATTGCTTCTATGAACATTGGGGTATATATGGCCCTTCTTTTCACTACATCTGTATCTTTGGGGTAAATGCCCAGTAGTGCAATTGGAGGGTCATAGGATAGTTCTATTTTTAATTTTTTAAGGAATCTCCACACTGTTTTCCAAAGCAGCTATGCCAACTTGCATTCCCACCAACAGTGTAAGAGAGTTCCCCTTTCTCTGCAGCCTCTCCAACACTTGTTTCCTGTCTTGTTAATTTTGGCCTTTCTGACTGGTATAAGGTGGTATCTTTGTGTGGTTTTGATTTGAATTTCCCTGATAGCTAGTGATGCTGAGCATTTTTTCATGTGTCCATTAGCCATTTGTATATCTTCTATGGAGAAGTGCCTCTTCATGTCTCTTGCCCATTTTTTGATGTGTTCACCTTCTTTTTGGGTGTTGAATTTAGTAGTTCTTTATAGATCTTGGATATCAGCCCTTTGTCTGTAGTGTCATTTGCAAATATCCTCTCCCATTCTGTGGGTTGCCTCTTTGTTTTGTTGACTGTTTCCTTTGCTGTAAAGAAGCTTTTTATTTTGATGAAGTCCCAGAAGTTCATTTTCGTTTTTGTCTCCTTTGCCTTTGGAGACGTGTCTTGAAAGAAGTTGCTGTGGCCGATGTCAAAGAGGTTACTGTCTATGTTCTTTTCCAGGATTTTGATGGATTCTTGCCTCACGTTGAGGTCTTTCAACCATTTCGAGTTTGCCCTTGTCTGTGGTGTAAGAGAATGGTCTAGTTTCATTCTTCTATATGTAGCTATCCAATTTTCCCAGCACCATTTATTGAAGAGACTGCCTTTTTTCCACTGGATATTTTTTCCTGCTTTGTCAAAGATGATTTGCCCATAGATTTGTGGGTCCATATCTGGACTCTCTACTCTGTTCCATTGGTCTATTTCTCTGTTTTTGTGCCAGTACCATGCTGTCTTGGTAATCACAGCTTTGTAATAAAGCCTGAGGTCAGATAAGGAGATGCCCCCAGCTTTGTTTTTCTTCTTCAGCAATTCCTTAGCGATTTAGGGTCTTTTTTGGTTCCATATAAATTTTAGGATTGTTTGTTCCAGTGCTTTGAAGAATGTTGGTGGAATTTTGATCGGAATGGCATTGAAAGTATAGCTTGCTCTGGGCAGTATATACATTTTAACAATGTTTATTCTTCCGATCCATGAGCATGGAATGCTCTTCCATCTTTTTGTGTCTTCTTCAATTTCTTTCATGAGTGTTCTGTAGTTCCTCGAGTACAGATCCTTGACTTCTTTGGTTAGGTTTATTCCTAAGTACCTTATGGTTTTTGGTGCTATAGTAAACGGAATCAATTCTCTGATTTCCCTTTCTAATTTTCATTGTTAGTGTGTAAGAATGCAACTGATTTCTGTGTGTTGATTTTGTATCCTGCCACATTACCTAATTGTTGTGTGAGTTCTAGTAGTTTGGGGGTAGAGTCTTTTGGGTTTTCCACATAGAATATCATGTCATCTGCAAAGAGAGAGAGTATAACTTCCTCTTTGCCAAGCTGGATACCTTTTATTTTTTTCTGTTGTTTAATTGCTGTTGCTAGGACATCTAACACTATGTTGAACAGTAGTGGTGAGTGGGCATCCTTATCTTGTTCCTGATCTCAGAGGGAAGGCTGTCAGTTTTTCCCTGTTGAGAATTATATTCGCTGTGGGTTTTTCGTAGATAGATCTTATGACGTAGAGAAATGTTTCCTCTATCCCTATATTTCGAAGAGTTTTGATCAGGAATGGATGTTGTATTTTGTCAAATGCCTTTTCTGCATCAATTGAGAGTACCATGTGGTTCTTCTCTCTTCTCTTATTGATTTGTTCTATCACGTTGATTGTTTTGCGAGTGTTGAACCACCCTTGCATCCCTGGGATAAAACCCACCTGGTCATAGTGGATAATCTTTTTAATGTATTGTTGGATCCTGTTGGCAAGGATCTTGTTGAGAATCTTGGCGTCTGTATTCATCAGCGATATTGGTCTGAAGTTCTCCTTTTTGATGGGGTCTTTGTCTGGTTTGGGGATTAGAGTAATGCTGGCTTCATAGAAAGAGTCTGGAAGTTTTCCTTCCACTTCTATTTTTGAAAGAGCTTCAGGAGAATAGGTGTTATTTCTTCTTTGAATGTTTGGTAGAATTCCCCAGGGAATCAGTTTGGTCCTGGACTCTTGTTTTTGGGGAGGTTTTTGATCACTGTTTCAATCTCATTACTAGATATAGGTCTATTCAGATTGTCAATGTCTTCCTGTTTCAGTCTTGGAAGTTTATAGGTTTCTAGGAATGTATCCATCTCTTCTAGGTTGTTAAACATATTGGCATCTAATTGTTGATAGTAATTTCTGATGATTGTTTCTATTTCCTTGGTGTTAATCATGATATCTCCCCTTTCATTCATCATTTTATTAATTTGGGTCTTCTCCCTTTTCTTTTGGATTAGTTTGGCCAATGGTTTATCCATCTTATTGATTCTTTCCAAGAACCAGCTTCTAGTTTCATTGATGTGTTCTACTGTATCTCTAGTTTCTGATTCATTCATGCTCTAATCCTAATTATTTCCCGTCTTGTGTGAGGGGTTGGTTTAATTTTTTGTTGATTTTCCAGTTTTTAAGGTGTAATGAGAGTTGGTTTATTTGGGATTTCTCAATTTTCTTGAGTGAGGCTTGGATCGCTATGAATTTCCCCCTTAGGACTGCCTTTGCTATATATAGATTTGATATGATCTATTCGATACCATAGATTTGATCGATGTATCTTCATTCTATTCGATACCATAGATTTGATCGATGGTTTCCATGAAGTGTTTCAGTTCTTCTTTGATTTTCTGGTTGGTCCACAGATTCTTGAGCAGGATCATCTTTAGCTTCCAAGTGTTTGATTTTCTTCTGAATTTTTTATGGTGGTTGAGTACCAGTTTCATGGCATTGTGGTCAGAGAATATGCAGGGAATAATCTCAATCTTCTGGTACTGATTGAGCCCTGATTTGTGACCTAGTATGTGGTCTATTCTGGAGAAAGTTCCATGTGCACTCGAGAAGAATGAGTATTCTGCTCTTTTAGGGTAGAATGTTCTGAATATATCTATGAGATCCATCTAGTCCAATGTGTCATTCAAGGCTCTTGTTTCTTTGTTGATTTTCTGTTTAGATGATCTGTCCATTGCTGAGAGTAGTATCTTAAGATCTACAATTAATGTATTTCTATCAATATGATTCTTTATTTTGCCTAACAGTTGGCTTCTGTAGTTGGCTGCTCCCAAATGGGAGCATAAATATTTACAATTGTTAGATCTTATTGGTGCATAGACCCTTTTAGAATGATGTAGTGTCCTTCTGTGTCTCTGACTACAGTCTTTAGATTAAAATTCAATTTGTCTTATCTGAGAATTGCTACCCCAGCTTTCTTTTGGGGTCCATTGGAATGAAAGATGATCCTCCATCCCCTCACTTTCAATCTGGAAGTGTCTTTAGATTCAAAATGTGTCTCTTTTAAACAGCATATGGATGGGTCCTGTCATTTTCTCCAGTCTGTAATCCTGTGTCTTTTTATTGGAGCATTTAGGCCATTCACATTGAGAGTGAATATTGATAGATACGTTTGTATTGATGTCATGTTGCTTGTGAAGTTCATGTTTCTATAGATTACCTCTGTAAATTTCTATTCTGTGTCACTCTTTTGTTCATTTCTCTTTTATAGATCCCCTCTTAGTATTTCTTGTAGTGCTGGCTTGGTGGTTGCATAATCTTTTAGACTTTGGCGGTCCTGGAAGCTCTTTATTTCTCCTTTCATTCTGAAGGGCAACCTTGCTGGATACATTATCCTTGGTTGCATATTTTTGTCATGTCATTTCCTGAATATGTCTTGCCAGCCCTTTCTGGCTTGCCAGGTTTCTGTGGAATGGTTTGACATTATTCTGATGGTCCTCCCTCTTTATGTAAGGGATCGCTTCCCCCTAGCTGCTCTTAAGACATATTCTTTAGTTTTATGATTCACGGATTTCACTATTATGTGCCTGGAGGTTTTTCTGGCCTCATTGATCTTGGGGGGTGTCCTCTCTGCTTCTAGGACATGAACATTAGTTTCATTCCCTAGATTAGGGAAATTTTGATCCATGATTTTTTCAACTATATATTCTAGGCTTCTCTCTCTCTCAACTCCTTCAGGGATTCCAATAATTCTGACATTGGAGTGTTTCATGGCATCATTTATTTCCCTTATTCTGTTTTCATGGGATTTTAGCTGTTTGCTCCAAGACTTCTCTTGCTCCTCCTTCTTAATCCATCTGTCTTCTAAATCACTGATACGATCTTCAGCTTCACTTACTCTAGCTGTTAGCATATTTAAATTAGATTGCATCTCATCCATAGCCTTTCTAACCTCAGCTTTCACTTCTGTTATTAGGGCTTCCATTTTGAGAGTAATGTTCTTTTCCAAATTAGCCATTGCTTGGATGATTGCTGCCCTGAATTCCATTTCTGTCATATTGTTTATGTTCATTTCCAGTAATTCTGTGACCGGGGTTGCAGTCTCAGGGTTCTTCTTCTGTTGGGTGTTCCTCCTCCGAGTCATTGTGGCAATGAGTGGTTGAGGGGGTGTATAGCTAAATATATCAGCCACTATCCAGGTGAATTGGTCACTGGAAGGTTTTGGAGCAATCAGAATTCACCATGGAAAAGGAAGAAGAAAGAAAAAAGAGAAAGGAAGCAAGAAAAGAAACCCCTGCCAGAGTGGAGCCCAGTGGTAGGATTTATATGGTACAAAACTACTACAGGGTATTACAGGGTAAAGAAAAAGGCCATGAAGAGTAAATAGAGAAATCAAAAAGTGGAGCCCACTTGAATTACCTACAAGACCACTATTTATATGATACAAAGGCAAAAGCAATTATATAGAAATACTGACATACTAGGGTGGGAAGGTGAGGGCAGACACTCCTTGTGAGCAAGGAAAGTATTTCAGATCCTCCCGGGTTTGTCTTGTTATTATTGTTGGAGGAGCCCACTTTCTAAAGATATAGGGAGATTAGAACTGTTTGTATATAGGGGTAGTATTGAATAGGGATGTAGGATTACCTTGAAGCTTATAACTATATGTATATGTTAAAGAAAAAATAAATGAAAGAAGAGAGAATAAAGGGAAAAAAACAGATAAAACAGACAAGCAACTGAGAGGCAACAACAACAACAACAACAGAAAATACAGGAATGTGTTTGAAAAAATTTCAATGTAAAAAATTGTTATGAAGTGTTGTGTTGAGTATCACATTGTGATAAAAAGTGGGTTAAAAATTAAAAGAACAAAAACCGTGAGGATGAATTTTTAAGTTTAAAGTGGAAACTTTAAATGTAAAAATAGAAAAAAGTTAAAAAGCAAATAAGGTGAAAAACTTTATCAATAAAGTGTACAGCTTTGGGGGAAGTATCAGGAGTTTAATAAATTGCCTTTCCCCCCATGTTGGGGTTTTACAGTTTGGGTGTTGTCCTTCTGAGCTTCCGGGGACCTGCGCGCTGTTTTCAGTCCCTTCTACCTGGGCTGCGTCTCTCCGCCCCCTTGCTAGGGACTGGGGTCTATTGTAACCAGGTTGTCAGGGTTCAGTTCTCTGGGGGTGGGGGGTTTGTTCTTTTACGGCCTCTTTCAGCTGCTGAGGAAGGCAGGTCAGAGCAAGATGTCTGCGCCCAGACCTCCTTCCCAGAGAGAGCCCGTAATTAGCAACCCTCTGGATGATGGTGGGGGGCCGGGTGCACAGCCTCCCCCTTGGCTGCCTGTCACAGCCCGGCAGGCGCAGGTGGTGGTTTGATTTCTGTCCAAAGCCCCCGCTTGTCGTTTCGCTCCCGCACCATGAAACCGCAACTGATTTTGGGTCACGCGACCTTGTCTCTGCCCAGGAAGTCTGTGTGACCCTCACGCAGGAGGGACTGAGGTCCCGTGGCCCCGCACCTCCTGCGCAAGTCTGCAAAATCGCCTTCCCTGGGGGGTCCGTGCCTGGCCCACCGGGTGGAGAGAAGCGGGAGAGAAAAGCAGTGGAGGAAAGAAAAAGAAAAAAAAATGTAGGAAAAAAGCGGCAGAAAAATAGACTCTCCTCCACCGTGTTTCCTCGCACAGCACTGGGCGCACTTTCTCTCTGCCGATCTATATCCCCGTTTCCCCAGCTGCCCCTCAGGCTCTCCGTTTCTGTTTGCTTTGGATCAGACTGTAATCTGCTGTTGTTCCCGAACACAGAGCCCTTTAGTGCTGGGGTATTGCCTTCCAATGGGTCGCCTCTATGGGCTTCCTCCCCCACGCCCCTTGTCTTTGGATATCCCTCCAATCGTTCTCACTTCTCTCTACCTCTTTGCCAATGGTCCTTGTCCCCCGTGGTGATCCAGAAGTGTGAAATATCACATTTCAGGCTGATTTCATGGGTGCTCACAGTGTTCCTGTAGTGTTTTTTTTGCAGGAATTGAGCTCACTTCAGGGGACTCCCCGAAATGGGGTCACCTGGCCTTCCACCATCTTCCCCATCTCCCAGACCTCAGGATCTTAACCAATATCATCATGCTGACCTGTTCCATGTGCCCTACCCAGCCCATCTTCCTGTTTTCATTCCCCAGCTATAAACATTGGAGGTTTTTTTGCATATATTTCCATCTCCATCTTATTTTCCAGACTCAATGCTTAACTGCATTTGAGGGGTTCTGACCACAAGTTTGTTACTCACCCCACTGTGACTAAATACCCACCCCTAGATTGAGTCCAGCAACAGCCCAATGAGGTAATGGGACTGAGACTTGCCCTTGCCCTTGAGTAAATACTGGCTGACAGAAGCAGTTGAGCAGCCTTAGGCGAGGTGGTCCCAGCTGCAGAGGTGAGTCTGACTGGAGATGTACAGAACCTGGCTTTCATCTGACAAGGACTGCTGGGGAAGGAACTGCCACCAGGGACTGGCAGGAGGCTGGGAATGAGAAGACAGACATTGGGATGAAGTTATAAATCCAGCTGTCTTGATAACTTATTAATCTTCCAGTGGCTAAATCTAAATGAATTCTGAATTGTGATAATAGGAAAATCTTGAGATATAGATGATAGATAGATAGGTAGATAGATAGATGTACTTTTTTCTAAGCACAATTCCTAAAGATAAGGTTGTTTCACTAAATCGCCCTAGCAGGAAGGTTGGAAGAAAGTGGCTACACTTCTAACCTTAGAAGTCACATGGTGTCCTATTGTAGTCCTATAATAGTAACAGACCAGCCTAGATTCAAGACGAGAGAACATGGACACACTTCTCAAAGAAGTAGTATCAGTATCAGTTTGTAAGCGGGGCATGTGAAATGGGATATACCTTATGGTGACTATCTTTGAAATATACAATCTTCCATACCGACTGCATTGCATTAGGGGAAGAATTGGGTTTGGAAGAAATTGGGCAAGGTGGGGTAGCTAGTATTCGGATGCTAGAGGGTTAGCATGGCAGTGGAGAAACAAGACTCCAAGAAATTCCTTCATACAGTCAACAAATGTTGAACCTCCTTGGGTGCTCACCAGGAACCAGAAACTGGGGATACACAGTGAATAAGGAACAAGCTTCTGGGTTTCATGTAGGTTATAGTCTGGTAAGGAGGCAATGACCAGCTACTCAAGTAAATACAGAAATGACATTAGGAACTATAAAGTTAGAAAGGACACTGACAATATTGGAGAAAGTGTCTATTCTAGATAAATTGCTTGGGAAAGACCTCTTTGAGGTGGGAACATTTGAGTAGAGGCCTGAATGAATGGAGGGAGGGAGTAAAGCAAGCAAACATCTAGAGGGAGGAAATTCTAGGCTGAGGGAAGAGCAGGTATAAATTCCCTGCAGAGGGATAAGCTCGGTGTATTCAAACAGGAAACCCAGGGTAGCTACAGTGTAGAGACTGAGTTGGAGAAGGGTAGGAAATGCTGTACAAGAAGTTGCTAGTCGTTGTGTTTAATTTGAGGCAAAATCAATTTCAAAACCTTGTTTTTATTTGTATTTGTTTCCCTAAGTGTTAGGATGGAAGGACAAATTCTCATTAGAAAGTATCCATCACTAATATAGGCTTCCTGTTTTCTAAATGTAAATGACCATGTTTCCACTGGAGGCAGAACTGACTGAATACAAATTTCAGAAAAATGTCTCTGACATGAATGTAGAAACATCTGGCCACCCTCAGGGTACCTTCCCACCACTTACCACAGCCAATCTGGTCTTTGTCAAGGCATCTTTCTTTTCAGAGAGTAACTATGACAACGGAACGTGATGCTGTGGGTCTACAGCAGCCCTCTATTTGCACACAACATTTGATGCTATTGGAACACAGAATTATGAATCAGGATAGCGTCAGCCACTCCCTTTGTAGTGAACAAGTAATCTGCTATTTGATGTTTTGTTACTGGTTTTGTTTTTACTATGACTCACAACTAGATGAATAAACCCCTTCTATAATCTTTAGCACCATTTCCCAAATTAATTTGATCAAGAACTTTGTATTAGTTTTCTATTGCTGCTGTAACAAATTATCACAAACTTAACAGTTTAAACAACACAGGTATTATTATGCAGTCTGTAGATGAGAACTTTGATCTGGGTCTCACCAGGATAAGATCAAGTTGTCAGCATGACTGTGTTCCCTTCTCTGGGTTCAATGAGAGGATATAGCTCCTTCCTTAGTCATTCCAGTTCTTGGTAGAATTGAGTTCCTTGTGGTTACAGGAATGAGATTTCAATTTTCTTGATGGCTGAGGGCCATTCTCAGCTTCTATGGATTGCCTAAATTTCTTGGCTCCTTGTCTCTTCTCTTCTCTTCAACATCTGCAGTGATGGGTCAAATCCCTCTCCAACTTTGAATCTCTCCTCCTTCTTCTGTCTCATCTCTCTTGGACCATAGCCAAAGAAGATGTTCAACATAATGATTCATGTGTTAGATTGTGCCTACTTGGATGATCAGTGTTAATCTCCCCATCTCAAGGTCTGTACTCTTAGTCACATCTGCAAAGTTCTATTTGACATGTAAGGCAGTGCAGTCATTGGCTCCAGGAATTAGGGTGTAGGCATCCTTACAAGAGACAGTATTCTGCCTACCACAACCTTCATTCCCTAACCTCCATTAATCTAGAGATTGATGGACTACAGTTAGGGAAGCCCTGCACTGCTCAAAGGTATCAAAAGTGATGACTTATAGACAGGAAAAACATTCATTCTTTAGAGGCAATGACAATAGCCAAGGTCCTGGGTGAGCGGGAGACCAGGTACAGGTTCGATTCCTCCATGTGATTGGGGATGGAGGGGCAGAGGAATAAGGTTACGGTGATGGTTTACCTTCTCATCCAGCCAGAGTATGAATCAAATAGATTTTTGGATTGGCCCCATCTGTCAAGAACTTCTGCCTCTTAATGCCTGAAGGGAGAGGATGGGATAGTTACTGTACCAGGCACTTTTCCCAATCACCTCCTATAATGGTCATGCTAACTTGTGAAGGTGAACCATGCATTTGAACCTATGTGTGATGGATTCATTTGGTGTCCCACTCGGGTCCCTGTTACTGGACTGGGGTATTCATCCTATAACAGCAATGTGCTCACTGCTCATAGCATCCTCATTCTCTAGAAATTACCCTTAGAGTTGATCAGAGATGTCTCAGCTCTGAGGTCATGCTGCCACAAAACACACACACACACACACACACACACACACACACACACACACCCCTTCCCCACCCACAGAAGTCTGGCCCGCATGCCTCATGGTGAGAATATTTCTGTGATATCGCTTATGTTCCAGAGTCTTCTATGGATCAAGTCTGGCTTTTCCTGAGACCACAACCTTGTTCCACTTTTCCCTTCACTTTTCTGCTTCCCTTCTTCAGTTCCAAGTTCTTCCTGAATAAATCAATAAATCATATGGCCCCAGAACTTTGCCTCAGGCTCCACTTCCAAAGAATTCAACCTAAGATGTGATAAAACTGATGTGTATATCAGGACCTGTGTAATGGAGGCCACCTCACTGGCCTCGCCTACATCATAAAACTGATCCTAAGTCAGCTTGCAGTTATCAGAAGCACCTGTTAAGGAAACTTATTGAACACCAATCACAATCCCCCAACTCAATTTCAGCTGGCTTACCTTACCCAAGGAAAAAAAGACCTGGGGATGTCTGGGTGGCTCAGTCAGTTAGGCATCTGCCTTCAGCTCAGGTCAGGATCCCAGAGTCCTGGGATCGAGTCTCACATCAGGGTCCCTGCTCAGTGGAGGGCCTGCTTCTCCCTCTGCCTGCCACTCCCTCTGCCTGCCACTCCCCTCTGCTTGTAGGCTTTCTCTCTCCCTCTCTCTGACAAATAAATAAAATCTTTAAGAGGTAAGAAGGAAGGGAGGGAGGGAGGAAAGAAGAAAGGTAAGGAGGGAAGGAGACAGAGAGAGAAAAGAAGACCTGCTTGCCTTATCAGGAAATCCCTGGCTCCCTAGGCAATCATACCCTGTTACAAAAGCCTCTGCTAATGCTCCCTAATACTTGCTTTTGCCCAAAATCCCTTAGGAAGAAGACTGATCTACTGCAGTGAGGTACTGCACTCTCCCAATCCATGGCTCCCTAATAACAGAGTTCTTGCTTTTTGCAGGTTCATGAGCTGGAATCAGACAGCACCAAGAAAATGTCTGGAGAGAATGACACACCAGGTGCATGTCCCCTTACAGGTACGTGGTTGAACAAATCAAAGGAAGCTTGATGGTTTCTTTGCAAAATGTTGGAGTACGAATTTCATGCAGGATTCTAAAGACCTAGTCTGTGGAAAAGGGTGCAGAAGTTGAGAATAGAGTTGAAATGTAATGGTCCATGCCAATGCCGGTTCCTTGGGGGCAAGGACTGAGCCTATCATGCTTGTGCTTATCCCTGGGCTAGTGCGGGAGCTGACATATGGCAGATCAAGCACTTGTTGAATAAGTAAGTGAATCAAGTTGAGAAAAGCAATAGGAGTTGAAGTCTCTGTGAGCCAGGAGGTTAAGCAGGAGAAAGGTGAGAAAAAAGTATCTGTTCTCAGTAACACATGCTCCTTTGAAGCCTTCTCAACTCCTCTGTGATCATGCTTCCAGGAGCCTGCTTGTAGTTTGGAGGAACATGTGGTCACGAGCCCCCACCTGGAAAACTGGCATTTCGGGTCAGCCCTTCCCCATGCCCAGGCTGGAGTTCCAGCAGCCTGCTCTTGTACCTGAGACATGCCCTGCCTTGAAGACATCTGGCAGACCTCTCGGGTAGGCATAGATGATTTTTATTAATATGTCGTTTAAACTTATACAATAAAATGTTAATCCCTTTTACTTTAATGCTTAATAAGCACTAAAACAAATTTGTGATTCAAACATCAAAAAACCAGTACAATTTACCAAACCAGTAAAACTAAAATCAGTAACAGGGATGAAATGTGACATGAGATTGTTTTGCTAAAACGCAGTCTCTCTTCATCACACAATGTGCTACTGACTGTTCAAGCCCAGGCTCTTTGCAGATCAGCCCATCGACCTGACCACCAGCCAGGTGCCGACAACCTCTCAGGCTCAGCTTTCCTCGAGTCAAACTCCTTCTACACCTTCCTTCCCATAAAATGCACATCCCCCCCCCAACTCATGCTCTCTCACATGCACTCTTGCTCTGCCCTGTCTCTCACCCAAATTAACAAATTCTTAAAAAAAAGAAAAAAGAAAGAAAGAAAGAAAATTGCTTAAAACGGTTACTTACATACTTACATTGGAGTCAGGGCTTTGATTCGGTGTTGTCTGACCTCATACCCACATTCCTGTTCCTCACGGTATCCCCAGAGTATCAAAAAGTACCTAGCACATAATAGGTACTCAACAAATGTGTTTTGAATGAATTCAAGAATAGTGAGCTGTTTGCATTCTGCCAGTCTGCCTCTACTCAAAGCCTGTAGGAGTTGGTCTCCCCTATTGACCCTATATATTGTTCTCCTATAGGCAGCAAGGCCCTTTAGAGTAGAAGTTAGGGGTCCTTACCTTGGAGCCTCCCCTCCTGGCCCTGCATAGTGCCTGGTATAGAGTAGATGCCCCAAATAGGGATTCATCTGAATTGTTTTGAACTCTTAGGTAGTCATGGTCCAGCCTGGGATCTTTATTCAAGGATTATCTAGAAGTAGAAAAAGAGACTTTGAGGAACAGACTGTTTCCGACAACACGTGTCACGGCTAGCCTTGGGAAAGGAAGGGGAGGCATTGGCGACCTCCTCCTGAGGCTGGACTCCAAGCCCCACTACTTAATGTAGGGAAAAGCATGTGATTCAGAAAGTAGCAAAATCATGGAGCAGCATTCCAAGTTCAGAATCATTAAAGCAAGTGTTGTAAATGATGAGATTTCAAATACAGAGAACTTTTTGGAAAAAGCCCAGGCATGCAGAGGTGACAGCACCAAAACTGGATTCGGGTGGAAATGACAAGTCTTCCCCCAATCCCATGTAGGAGGGCTTTGGTGAGTGGCTTTTAGTGCCCCCTTTAAGTCACTGAAAAGAGCTGCCTGCTGGATCAGCAGAGGCTGGAAGTTCCTTGTGATAGTTTGTAACATAACTGAGATTCGCATTCTTTCTGCACAGGCTACTCCTCCAGTCAGGTAGATGCCCCAGGCTGCTCTGCAGTTTCACTGGGTTCACGTTTCTCCCCTTTACTGCCCCTCACTGAATTTTGTTTCCTCCCAGACCCTGCTGCTTCTCTCTGCCCTGTTCCCAGCCAGTGAGAAGCAGCCCAGCCCATTGCTGGTTGGTGGTGGGCGCTGGGCAGTGGACAGCACGACTTGCCCTGTGTTCTCTCCTCACCCGCTTGCCTGCGAGGAGTGCTTCTGAAGGAGCCCCCAGGTGTCTGCTACATTGCAAGGTGTTTACAGGGACCGGCCCCTTCCCAAGCTGGGGCACCCTTCCATAAATCACGGAGGTAGGGTGAAAGGAGGAAAGGAGCTGATATTTATACATGCCCCAGGATGCCAGATACTGGACTAGATGCCCAGAGGAAGGGCTGGAATTCTCACAGCCCCTGGTAGGCTCAGTACTATCCTGGCTTTGCAAATCCAGGACCCCAGGTTTGCCTGAGACACAGACACAGCTAGGACAGTGAAGAACAAGGGCTCAAGTCTAGGTCCCTGGCCCCAATATCCAGAGGGACATTAGCTTTGCCCACACCCCCACCCAGCAGAAGGGAATTTGTTCTCCCTTCTTCCCCTCCCTCCCAACTCCTGATTCATGAAGAAACTAGCAAATCTGTGATATATAAAGAGTTTTGTTCCTTAGCTCTGCTCAGATAGGCTTCAGTTCAAAACACAGTGTGCATTCACGCCAGATTCTCTAGGACACTTCCAATTTCGTACGGTGTTATAATTTGTAATAACTCTATTTTGTTACATTTATGATCAGTCTGATTGCATTTCATACTATGTTAAGGCATTCTGAGTACAAAAATTCAGAAAGCAGAAAAAAGATTTTTTCTTGGATGCCATGCCCTGATTTTTGAATCAGAAAACGCTTTCTCTCTGTGAGGCACACACCAAGTCTATAGTGTGATGGTCGTGGTTCATCTCTTGGCATTTTTTTTAGGGAGGCAGTTCTCTGTTCCAGGTCTTGGAAATGCCGTTGTGTGCCCCTTGTTGCAGCGCAGTCCCAGAATGTCCCGGCGCCTCCAAACAGATCCCTGACCACGCAGTCTCCACCTCCCCCCCATACAGAGACCATACGGAGAGGCAGGATGCTTTTCTCAACCTGGCAGCAGATAGAACAGCTGTTCCGTCCTGAGACTCCCTTCTCCAGCCCTCATTCCAACGGCATGTGGGGCACAACCCTGAGTGGACAGTGAGGCTGGTTGCTTTTTGCTTTGTCTTGGTGCCAAAATGGAAGCCCCACCCCTCCCAGGTTCCCCCCTCCCTAGGCTGACTTTCCCCTCCCTCCCTCTGGATGGGGCCATACATGTGTTAACCCCCCCCCCCGCCCCCACGCTGGAACTCACTCTTTCCAAACCATTGAGTCATTTCCTCTCAGGGACTTTCTCATTAAAACCTTCCTGTTTGCTTTTGCTCTGGAGCTCCGCTCTGAGTTGCTGTTTCCTTCCCTGTTCCCACTGAGCCGTAATTAATGGCCCCACACCTTTCAGCTGGCCCTCCCGTTGCAATTTTCCTTCCCACTCTCCTCTCTTGGTTGGAGTCTCTCCACTTGGTATACATTTGTTCAAAGCCCCAGAGCTCCTAAAGCTGTGAAGGAAATCGGGGATGCCACTCTTGTCCTACAAAGTGTTGCCTGAAGGATAAATTGGAAAGACGAGTGTCTACAAACGGGCACCAGGGAGAAAACCCTCTGACCAACAGCTTGTCCCAGATCTAACTGACACAGCGAGCAGAGCCGTGGGGAAGAATAACATTTGATTAATGCACTCTGGGTTGCTCGACCCTGAGCAGCTGCCAGATGCCCCGGAAGGCGGCTGTGGTCTCTGTGAAGCCCCAGTTTGCAGTGTTACATGCACATCTGAGACCCGCTGACCCGGGGACAGTTCGCTGCTGAGGTCAGCAGCACCAGAGCAGGACTGAGTGGGGCAGAAGGGGACAGAAGACACTGGAGTTTTCTGATCTGGTGCTGGGGCAAATGGGAAGAGAGTACAGAGAAGGAAAGGAAATGATCAGAATATTGTACCTTTTTTCTTCCTTCAGGCTTTTTTTTTTTTTTTCAGGGAGGCAGTGGTCTGATCCAGGCACACAAGAACTGTGGCGTATTTCTTATTGCAGGCACAGCCCCAGAATATTCCAGCCCCTCTCCAAACAGATTCTGGATCAAATGAAATGTCACAGGTCGTGTGGAGACAAGTGCCCTTTTTACCTTGTGGGTATTTGATAAATGTTCACTGAAGCAAGTCAAAGTGTCAAAAAGTATACGTGACAGAGGGGACGGACGGAAGACTCGTGTGCGGACCCTGGCTCACGCAGTGTCTGTTCACTTCATCACACCAGCTGTCATGAAAAAAAAACCCTTGGGAGATATTCCCAGGGCAACGGGACTTCAGCCACCCCTCAAATCCCATCTTATTGGCAGCCTTCTGCCCCAGTCATGTGTGAGGCTCACATGATCTAGTGCCTGCTAATGGGGCTTTGCAGAACTCCAAAGCCAGCATGCCGCCTCTTGGCAAATCTGCCTTCCAAGTGTATTTATAACTGTTAATCATTATCAGTTTGGTGACTTGAATAGAAGCTGAGAATTGCCCGGTTTGGGTCCCCGCTCTTGAGTGTTCACTCTGATTCTGAGGAAGCCTGTCTCAGTCCTTCACGGGCTTATTGGCCTCCACTGCTCTCCACCTGGTTCCCTCCTCTGTCACCAGGGCATCCTATGCTGTAAATGATCCTTCCTTCTCCTCTTGGGTTTTCAATGTCTTCATTCCCACTGGCCTCCAACTCTTCCCTCTGCCTGCTTCATAGAGCCTTCCCTTTGCGTCCTCCAGGGGGTCCTCTCTGGCTGGATAAAGGATTTGGGGGGAGGGGTTCCTTTACCTGGAACATGCCTGAGTGACAACTTTCCCCCCGCCCACCACTCTGTGCAAAGATGGGCACTGCTGCTCACCTGTGATCACTGTCTGTGTCTTTCCCTGCATTACCAGCTGTTTACAAGAACCATCACTTGTTTCTTATTCCTCCACATGCCACTGACTTCAGTGGCCTCTTCTCTTTCTCCTGCTTCCTCATCCTTAGCATTTGATACACCTGACTGTCCCCTCCTTCTGGAAACACTCTCCTTCCCTGGCCTTCCTGCTTCTGCTCCCTCATGGCTCCTCCCCATCCCTGAGCAGTTCTCCTTCCCCAGTCTTCTTTCTGAAATCTCGCTGTTTCTGAAACGCTGTGTTCTTAGCTCTCTTAGTCTTCATAGCCCCTTGCCTGGGCAATCTCACTTACTCCCCTGGCTTAGGCTGAATCTTATATACTGATGACTTTCTTTCCTTCTTACTAAATTAAAAATCTCTTATAATTACAAAGCATCGCATGTGCAGGTAAACAAAAATAAGAAAATAAAAATACAGTTTCCACCAACTAGAGATTACTAGTGTTAATCTTATTGTGTATCCTTCCAGAATTTTTATGTTTTACATCTTTTCCATAATGAGAAAAATACAATTTTTTAAAGCTGTTACAAACTGTTTTGTAACTACTTTCTTTTTTAGGTTAATGATCTGAAACTTTCCATGTCAATACATCTTATCTAATACCTGGTCTACCCAAACCATCTCCCAAATGTCCTTCCTAGCTGGTTTGTCCAATTAGGGGCCGATTCAGGCAAGGATATATATCATTGTCATTGCATGGATGTTTCTTAAGCTCTTTTGCTAAGCATGGACGTGACATCAAGCTTCTAAATGGATTTGGACAATTTATCTATAAAACATCCCAACTTCTGGATTTGGCTTGTTGCTTCTCTGTGGTATCATTTAGCTTGTTTCTCTAGCCCACTTATTTCTTATAAACTGGAAGTAAAACACAAAGGCGTAATGAGTTCAGGTTAAGCCTTGTTAGCTAGCATGTATTATAGGAGACGTGAACTTCATACTGCATTTTGTCATAAGATATGAATGTTCTGATTGGCCTACCATGAGGGATCCTAGCATTGACCATTTAAAGCAAATGGCAGTCTTATCCTTCCCTTGTAGCATTAAGTTTTCATCCCTGTGGCTAGGAAATAAATAGCATGGTGTTATTTTGACACTATTATCGCAGTGTCCAGTGCCCTGACAACCACATGCCTAAAGCTGTTACCGCCTATTTATACCTGAGTCAGTAATTCCATTAAGAGTTTAAAGTGATTATCAGTTAGGTTTCTTCATAAGATATGGATAATATCTTATGGTTGATTAAGAACATTTTTATGAAGGACCTATTTCCTGAGGCGTGGGCAGGACAACCAGTATTTACAGTCATAAAACAGTGATAATCATCATTCTACTTCTTATGCAGAACCCGGTTCAATGAGGTAAAGTGGATAAGAATGGATTCTGGAGTCCGAAAGACCAGAGTTCAAAATGTAAATGACACTTCTTACAGATTGTGTGAAATTGGACAGAGTCAGCGGGCCTCTGAGCATCAGATTCTTCACCTATACAATAAGGAAAGTAGTAGAACTTACCTCATAAGTTATCTTAAAGATTAAATGCTGGGAAGCACTTAGCACGGTGCTGGCAATGAATACTCAGTCCTGTTTTGTTATTACTATCAGCTGTCCTAGCTGCCTGAAGTCGGCGGGATGCCCCAGGGTGATGCCCTGTATAATCCCCCTGAGTGCAGTGGGACCTCTGAATATAACGAGGTATCACCCCCACGATTCTGTTGTGTTGTATGGCAGAAGGGAGCTCATCAGGGTGGACCTGAGCTGGTCAGGTCAGCCCTTTAAAAGAGAGTTTTCTCTGCTGGTCGCAGGGAAGAAGTCAGAAAAGTGCGTTCCAGCTGGCCTTGAAAATTGCCAGCATCCATGTTGTGAATGGCCTATAGGGACCATGTGGCAAGGAAAGCCAGTGGCCTCCAAATGCTGAACATGAGTCCCAGCTGATGGCTAGCAAGAAAATGGAGAACTCATGCCTGCGGTCACAAGGAACAGAATTCTGCCAACAATCTGGAGGAGCTCAGATAAGGACCCGAGTCTCAGGTGAAAACTGCAGCCCAACCACACCAGCAGCCTTGTAAGCCCCGGAGCCAGGGTCCAGGGAGGCTGTGTTCAGGCTCCTGTGCTGCAGAGCCCTAAGACAAGAAACTCGTGTGGCTTTAATCTGCTCAGTTTGTGACAGTTCATTCAGAGCAGTAGAAGACTAAAATCCTAGCTGGACTTGATGGTCACTGCTTCTCCTCTTCCTGCCGTGCTCATTGCTGTTGCTGATGGCTGTCCTCTAAAGCAATCTTCGACTGTGTAAATCATGACAGTGCAAGAATGACAAGAGGTGCCAGTCTTCAATACAAACCCCGTAGAATGTAGATATTCTCTCCAACTTCTACTGCTAATGGACTGGTGGTGGTCATGGAGAGGAGTGGTTTATAGACTTTTGTGGCTTTGAAAGGAACAAAAATATCACAGGGGCTGAGCTTTTCCTGGAAGACTCAACTCATTTTGCGAGAGATCTTTTTTTCCTGGGTTTCCTCTTTGATACTACAAGTCTCCCAACTACAAAGGGCTTATCTGGATCTGAAGCCAAACTTAGCCAAATGACCGGGTGAATAGTTCAGGTCCTCTCTAAGTTTACAGTATGTTGGGAAAAACAGATATTAAACAAGTTACACAAACTTACCACTAGCAACTGTATTGTGTGCCTAAAAGAAAAAGCATTGAATTATGAAGGTTTTCCTGAGGAAGTGATCCTTGAGATGAGATCAGATGGATGAAGAGAGGTTGACTAGGCCAAGGGATGATGTTAACATTCCCAGGGAACCAGAAGAGCTCATGGAAAGGTCCCAAGGCAGGAAGGATCATGGCAATATTAAGAACCCTTAGGACTGGGTGTCTGGGTGGCTCAGTGGGTTAAAACCTCTGCCTTCGGCTCAGGTCATGATCTCAGGGTACTGGGATCGAGTCCCACGTCAGACTCTCTGCTCAGTGGGGAGCCTGCTTCCCCCTCTTTCTCTGCCTGCCTCTCTGCTTGTTTGTGATCTCTCTCTCTCTGTCAAATAAATAAATAAAATCTTTTTAAAAAATATTTTATTCATTTATTTGACACAGAGAGAGAGAGAGAGATCACAGGTAGGCAGAGCCACCCAGGCGCTCCTAAATAAAATCTTTTAAAAAATCTAAAATATATTGTGTAACAAGTACTAAAGAGGGAGTTCAAGTTGAAAAAGGAGAATAGGATGTGTTAGAACAAGATTGCATTGTGTATGTTCAGACGAGATCTCACTAAGTAGGCGGTATTCAAGAAAAGGTCTGAAGGAGGTTCGGGATCAAGGTGTGTGGTTCTTGGGAGTGAGGTGGGTCAGAGAAGAGAATTCTAGCCAGAAGAACAGCAAATGCAAAGCCTCTGAGGTACGAATGTGACTGGTGTTTTCCTGAGGGCTATTATGGCTGGAGAAGAATGGGCAAAGGGAATGTATCCAACATCTATCCCACAAGAATGGTGAGTAATAGGCGACCTCAGTGACACGCAATAGCATTTAATTTTACTCATGAGTCTAAAGATCATCTGCGTGGTTCAGTTGAGATGAGTTGAGTTTGTCAGGGCTCACTCATGCCTATGTGGTCAGCTACAAATCAGCACAATTTTGTTGAATTTTCCTGGGCTTTCTCACATGTCTCCAGCTTGGATAAGACATCTGGATTGACTTAGCTCTGCTCCCTATGCCTCTATGCCTCACATCCTCCAGTAGGATGGTGTTCTGTGCTCATGTCATAGGTGGATATGGAAGGAGGAGGGAAATGAGAAAAAGAAAGAAGAGAGGAAAGAGAGAGAGAAGAAGGGAAGGGGAATGAAAGAGAGTGGGAGGAGATGGGAAGGAGGGCAAGTACACACAAGACCTCTTAAGGTCTGGGTTTAGAACTGAAATAAGGGGGACACCTGGGTGGCTCAGTCAGTTAAGTCGCGGCCTTTGGCTCAGGTCAGGGTCCCAACGTCCTGGGATCAAGTCCTGCGTCAGGCTCCCTCTCAGTGGGGAGTCTTCTTCTCCCTCTCCCTATGCTTTTTCCCTCTTCCTCTGCTGCTCCCCCTGCTTCTGCTCTCTCGCTCATGTTCTCTCTCTTTCAAATAAATAAATAAATAAAATCTTAAAAACAAACAAAAAAAGAACTGCAACAATGGCACTTCAGGCGCCTGGGTGGCTCAATTGTTAAGCATCTGCCTTCTGCTCAGCTCATGATCCCGGAGTCCCAGTATGGAGCCCCACATCATGCTCCCTGCTCAGCAGGAAGCCTGCTTCTCTCTCTCTCACTCCCCCCTGCGTATGTTCCCTCTCTAGCTATGTTTCTCTCTATCAAATAAATAAATAAACTCTTTAAAAAAAAAGAAAGAAAGAAAAGAAACAATGGCACTTCTACCACATTTTATTGACCAAAGCAATTCATGAGATCAGCTTAGATTCCAGGGATGGAGAACAAACTACACTTCTTTATGGGGAGACTCTCAAAGTCACACTGCAAAGGCTTGCGAATATATAGAAGGGTGGAAAATTGGGACCAGTTTTTGTCATGAGTCTATCACATTGAGCTAATGGGAGATAAAGTCAGAAAGGTAATGGGAGCCTAGATAGTGTAGGGCTTTGCAGGCCAATGTAAGTCCTTTGGCTTTTACTATGAGATCAGAAGCCATTGGAAGGTTTCCAGGAGAAAAGTAACACCACCTAACTTCTATCTTAATGGAATCACTTGGGCCACCAGGTTAAGAATAGACTGGAGTGGGGAAGCAGACAGGGAGGAGACTATGGCAGACACACAGGCAAGAAACTGGTGCCGTGTTGAGAAGTAGTCAGATAATGGACATATTTTGAAGGTGGGAGGACCAGGATTTGCTTAGAATGCTAATGTGGGATATTAGAGTAAAAAGATGAGAAATGGTTGGCTCCAGAGCTTTGGCCACAGTAACTAGAAAAACTATGTTGCACTGTACTGACATGATTAAGGCTATGGGAGAAGTGGGGTTTCAGAGAAAATATTCTTGGTAAATCCCTAAATGCCTGGCAGGTTTTTCTTTTTTAGTACCTTTAGATGCAGTGAATTTAGACCTGAAGACACGATTTCAGTGAGAATAGTCAAGGACTCTCCTGCAGCCCTTTCTACCATCTTAGAGTTGGATTCTCACAGATTCGGAGCTGTATTCCCCCTGGAACATACAATATAGCCTGATGAACCATTTCTGGCCAGCGTCCCTGCTCTTTGCTGTGGCATCTGTTCTGATTGGTTGTAACACCCATTCTTATTTCACAATCCATTCTGATTTGTTGGAGCCAAACTTAATTATCTTTCTCCATGGCAAAGCCAAGACAAACATGATATGAGTGGAAGTGCCCACTTCGGAAAAGGTGGATTGTATCTTATCCAACTTTATACTTCTAGGTGAAAAAGGGTGGATAGAGCCACTTAGATTCACTCCATTCATAGCAAAAGCATTATAACTTGCACACCCTACTGAGGTGTGATGTATGACTTTTCCTTCTTTCTTTCTTTCTTTCTTTCTTTCTTTCTTTCTTTCTTTCTTTCTTTCTTTCTTTCTTTCTTTTTTGCTCTGAAGAAAAGCACTTTGAAAGATAAAAATGATTCTTTGTGAGTAGCATCATTTATGAATTACTATAATTCATCAAACACTGTAAAGACTTACTTTACTAAAAAAAAAAAATCATTGGGTAGTTAAAGAGAAAGTAACCATTGGAAGGGAGGACATTTGTATTCTTTTTGTCTCCCTAAATTCCGATTTTGGCTCATGAAGGAGGGAATTAACATTAACATTTTGTAGTTTCTTTACATGAGGAGAAATGCAAAAGAGGAAGCTCTCACCTCTTTCTCTCCCCCATTGCTCACTCCTTCTTGATAAAAATGGCAAATGTGGTTGGCAAAGTCTGACATTTACTCGTATATGCTTTACTAATGGGCAGGGACTTACTCCATCTGCCCAGCAGAAGCAGTACAGGATGCTCCCTTCTCTGGAAGTGTGTTGCCAGCTAGTGGGTTTCTACTCTACCCTCTGGTAGTTGGGGATGTAAGGCAGCCCTGGTCCTTAGAGCTGCCAGGTGGGTGAACTTGGGTTGGCTCTTCACACCCAACTCTCAGATACACCCTGGGTGAGAAGATCCCAAAGTCTGGTTGCAGTGAGAGTAGAAGGCTTCGTTTGACCTCAGTCATGTTCCTCTGCATTCAGAATCACTGGTCAGTACCTCACTTATCTTCCTTTGGGTCAGTTCCCCAGTGGTGAAAAGAGAGGTGAGTCACAGAGCCTAACATCAACATCAAGTTCAATTGAAAATTTGCTGTCATGTTAGTCCTCGGCATAGTCTTCATTCCTGTCTTTTTTCTGCCTTTAGAGTACCTTTCTTTATCCCTCTATCCCTTTTGCTAAGCCATATTTGAAATGTGAAACTACATTTTTATCAGTGATAACTCTCTTGATTTCAAGTAACAGAAATAAGCTCTCTTAAAGACAAAGCTAGAATTTATTTTAAAGAAACAAATTTGTCTTGAGAAGATAGTAGTTAGTAGGTAGATAGTAGATTTTAGAAACAAACTAGTGCCAGAGTTTCAAATGCAGTCAGGACTTTCCCTCCTGTCTCTAGACGGCAACCACACACTGTAGTGTGTGCAGAACTATTGGGATTTATATCTGCCAGCTGTAACCATCAGGCAGAAATCATACCATAACTTAAATAAGGGAAGTTTAACAAATATTTTAAATTTTTTGATAGAAGATAAATAGATTTGATAGAAAATAAAATAAAGAGAACTCTATATGGTACCCTAGGGCTGAGGGAGAGAACCCAAGCAGGGACATATATAAAAAGGGACCCTCTTCCCCAGGCTGGGATTACAACCACTGGATGACAGAGATTTGCCCAAACCAGAGCTGGTCTGCTGTCTGTGAGCAAGCAGGAAGCAATACCCTGGGGGCACAGGTGGAACACAGAAAAACTGTAGCCAGTGGTCTGGCAACGGGCATGCAGAGAGAGTAGGGTGACATTGCAGACAGAAGGTCTAGAATATATGGTGTCTATGTTAAGAACGACACCAAAAGATGATCATTGTCCAGGTTGAGTCCATAAAGTCACCAACGGACCATGAGTTCTGGGCCTGTGGCTGGGTCAGAGTCCCACCAATCGAGAGTGTGGCTGCCAGACCAGCAGGAGGTCCCTTCCTCCTGTATCATCCCTCTAGTACCCTCTACTGAGAAAACTTAGCAAGTGCTCTTTGTAGAGGAGAAATGCTTAAAGGAATTCCATCCATTATTGCAGATCCTGTATTGGCTCTGAGAGAAAATAGATTGCTGATGGAACTTTCAACAGTACCCTGGTGAGAATGATTAATTCTCAGAATAGTCAGATTCATGGAGAAAGAATATAGAGGAGTATGGGGGAAATGGAGAAGTATTGTTTAATGGGTACAGAGTTTTAGTCTGGGACAGTGAAAAAGCTCTAGAGATGGATGGTGGTGATGATTGTACAACAATACAACAATGTAATGTACTTAATGCCACGAACTGTACACTCAAAAAGGATTACAATGGGGATGCCTGGGTGGCTCAGGCGATTGAATATCCAGCTCTTCATCTAGGCTCTGGTCATAATCTCAGAGTAAGAGATTGAGTCCTGTGTTGGGTTCCACACTGAGTTTGGAGCCTGCTTGGGATTCTCTCTCTCTCCCTTGCCCTCTGCCCCACTACCACTCAAAAAAGAAAAAAAGGATTACAGTAGTAAATTCTACACTATACATATTCTACCACAGTGCAAAAAAAGTTACTGCATGGTCACTGTATTCACCTCTCACCTCTGCTCCTCTATGTACATTGACTTTCTTCTTCCTTTCCCTTTCTCTAACACACACTAGAAAATATGGCTGCCAATAGCTCCTGACCTTAAACAGCTCTCCCTTTCTCAAAAAACCAGCCCCATTGAGTCTGGCTCCCTCTTTCAAATTCTCATAGAAATTCTGCAGCTGCTTTGGTCCAGTGCTCACCTTGACCCCTGGGCCAGTATCATCTGATATGGACCAGTTTTCAGAAGTGTTTGTGTATGGTTTTAGGAATAGGATGGAAGATGGAGAGGAAACTCCCCTGATAAAACAAGAGGAATCTACTATAATCATTTAATGGCTTCTCTTCTCTCCCTTTTAGTGTTTTAACTAAATAGGGAAGCCAGGCAAATAAAGAAATACATATTTTAAAATTCACATTAAGATTGAAATCAATAAGTAAAATGATCTACATCTAATATTTTTCCTCCTTTCCACCTATGCTTGTAGTCTGAATTAATAATAGAGACATATGGTATAATAATCACAATTAGTCATCAAGCTAATTAACTATATGTAGTTTCCTAAGTAACCCCAAAATGGCAGATATTTTTGTATATACAGTGAGATTTAAAAATTAACTGTGGTTGTTACGATGATGGTTATTTTTTATCTTTGCAGACACAAATTCTCAAAATGATATATATTCCCATCAGGTGCTTCAGAAAAGTAATGGCCTTTTTCTTGACAGACAATGTGCATTTTGGCACCAGAATATCAGATGGAAAAATACAGGCATCTTCCAAGCCCAAAACACAGAGTATACCATCTATTAGTTTGGATTTCTTCCTTAACTATCCTCATATTAATATGTAGTGGTTTTTCCAAGAAGAAATCAATCCAAATCTATCTTTGGCCTCAGAATCCGGGAAGCCTGGGTTTTATCACTGGCTGGTCACAGATGCACTGAAAATGGGTAAGTCACTTCCATTTTGTCTGAATGCCTCCATCTGGCAAATGTAGATTCTGACACTCACCATCAGATAATATTTGCAAAATGTTTGATGGTCCTTGCTGGTAGACAGTATGTAATTGCAAACAGTTGGATCATTTCTTCTGTCCTAAAAATTCTTCTCTTTTCTAGAAACTATTTTCAAATTAAAAATATCACTTTTAAAATATGGGCACATGGCAATAAAAATTCAGTTGGTACTAGAGAGTAATATTTTTTTAAGTAACGGTCTTTCTCAATGGCATTCCCCAGAAGTAACAGCTTAAAAGTTTTCTATTTTTAGTCCTTCAGAGGCAAACCTGCGCAACAATAATTTATTATCCCTTTATTTTTGATGTGTCAGCTTCAAAGTACAGCTGGTTGGCCCCCTTATGAATGATGAGCATCTTGGCTCATTTACACTTTCCTTCAACAACCACTGCCAGATATATTTCATTTTTTATTACTCCCTTAGATATGTCCAATATATTCAACCCTCCATTTCTTTAGAATTTGAATTCTAAAATTTCATCAATTTTAGGCAGGATCTCATGACTTCCCTCTAAAATAATAAGAGATTTAATACGCCTCCCTTTTATTGTTCCTTTCATGGTCATCCCAGCGTCACAGCTTCAGTACATCATATAGTTAATTTACATTGCCAAAATTCGTAGAATTTATTCTTTCTGATCTAACTAATTTTTCTGTGTTTTGGCTATTTGTTAAGTCTAAAATAGCCAGAATTTATAATATTTTAATTAAATGAATATTATCAATTATACAGTTTTATTCTATTCAAATAAAAAAACCTATGTTAATTGATTGCATATTCTGTAACACAATGTGTTAAGTGCTATGGAATATATCTGTGAACAGAACAGAGAAGAAAATCCCTGCCTTCACAGAGCTTACTTTTAATATGTATGTGCTCAGACAGAGTAAAAATGATGTAACTATTTCATTTAACCTGTGCTGATAGAAAAAGAAATGCACATACATAAACTAGGAGAAGGAAGGAAGAAGAAGAGGAAACAGGGCACTGAATTTTTATAATATATTATTATCATATGGCTTCATCTTCTCACTAAAATAATGATCTACACCCTGTAGCACTTTAAAGAAAATTTATTTCTTCTTGAAGCTGTTCTTTCCAGGGCCTCCTCATTCTACCTAATTTGGGTTGTTAACTTTTGAAATCTATTTTTCAATATCATTTTTCTGGGGAGTTTTGTTTTTTGGTTTTTATTGCTTGAATTTTTGTGTTTTTTTTTGTTTTGTTTTTGTTTTTGTTTTTGTTTTCCTTCCAGCTTTGCCTTGTATTAAGCAGCTGGGCTTAGTCAATTGTTACTTGAATTGCTTGTCTCTCTCTTTTCTTTATCTTGCTGGAATAAATTCTCAAATCATTATTCAGGAAGCATCGTATATTCAGATAAGAACTTTACCATCTTACTCTCCCATTTCATTGGCGGATTTTGGTGGGTATAAAATTATTTGATCAAAATCAATTTCTATCAGACCTCTGAAGGTGTTTATCTCTCATCCCAATGGAAAAGTTTGATGCCAACCTGATTTTTACTCCTGCAAGTCTGACTGGTCCTTCTCACTCATCACCACACAATCATGAAGTATTTTTGTCTTCAGCCTTGGCTTAACACATTTTACAAAGATATATTTAAGGGTGAGTATTTTATATTGTGCTGGGAACCTTATAGGCACCTCCATTTATAAAATTCTTATTTGTCTTCAGCTATGGAAAAGTTCCCTCCCTTTGAGGTGGGGTGATAAATTCTTGACATTTTAAAGATCACACTGGGTAGACTTATGCTCTTTTACATCACTTCTCCATATTTTTTCATTCTTCTCTAACTCACTTCTTTCCTTTTTTGCTCTGTGTTCTGGGATACTTATTTAACCAGATGGATTCACTGGTGAATTCTACCAAACATTTAAGGAAGAAATTATACCAATTTTCTACAATCTCTTTCAGAGAATAGAAGTAGAGAGAATACTTCCTATCTCATTCTATTAAGCCAGTGTAACCTTAATTCTGAAATCAAAGACATTACAAGAAAAAAAAAAACTACAGTGTTTCTCATGAACATAGATGGAAAAATCCTCAACAAAATATTAGAGAATTTAGCAATGTATAAAAAGAAATTATATACGATGAACAAGAAGGATTTATCCCAAGTATGTAAGGCTGGTTCACCATTTAACAATGAATTAATGTAATCCATCATATCAAGAGGCTAAAGAAGGAAAATCTCATGATCATATCAATAGATGCAGAAAAAGCATTTGACAAAATCCAGTGTCCACTTGTGATAAAAATGCTCTAGGAAACTAGAAATAGAAAGGAATGTCCTCAGCTTGGTAAAGAATATCTACAACAAACCCCACAGTTAACATCATATTTAATGGTGATAAACTTGAAGCTTTCCCACAAAGATCAGAATAAGATAAGGAAGACAGAAGGATGATGGGTATCAGGGAGGGCACTTGTTAAGATGAGCACTAGGTATCATATGTATATGATGAACCACTGAACTCTACTCCTGAAACCAATATTGAACTGTATATCAGATAACTAGAATTTAAATAGAAAAAAAATTAAGAACAAGATAAGGAAGTTCCCCCTTACTACTGCTTTTAAAACATTGTACTGGAATTTCTAATTCATGTAATAAGACAAGAAAAAGAAATAAATTGGGAAGGAAGAAATAAAACTATCTTTGTCTGCAGATGACATGATTGTCTATGGAGAAATTCAGAAAGAATCAATAAGAAAAAAAACCTTCTAGAATAAGTGCTTATAGCAAGGCTTTAGGATACAAAGTTAATATTAAAAAGTCAACCATTTTTCTATATACCAGAAATTACAAGTGGAATTTGAAATCTAAAGCAATACCATTTTTATTAACACTCCCCAAAATGAATACTTAGGTATAAATCTAACAAAAGCTGGACAAGATCTTTATGAAGAAAACTACAAAACTCTGATGAATGAAACCAAAGAACTAAATAAACTAAACTAATTTAGTTTATAAACTAAGCAAATGGAGAAATACTCACTATTATCAAGATGCCAGCTCTTCCCAACTTGGTGTATAAATTCAACAAAATCCAGATCAAAATCCCAGCAAGTTATCTTGTGGACATGGATAAACTGATTCTAAAATTTATATACAGAGGGATGCCTGGATGGCTCAGGAAGTTAAGCAGCTGCCTTGGGCTCAGGTCATGATCTCAGGGTCCTGGAACTGAGCCCCACATTGGGCTCCCCACTCAGTCAGTGGCAACTCTCCCTCCATGATCTCTCTCACTTTCTCTCTCTCAATAAGCAAATAAGATCTTTTTAAAAATAAAATAAAATTTATACAGAGAAGTAAAAAACTCAATAGCCAACACAATATTGAAGGAAAGAAGAAAGTCAGAGGACTTACACTATCTAACTTCAGGATTTGCTATGAAGCTAGAATAATCAAGACAGTGTGGTATTGGTAAAAAATAAATAGATCAATACAACAAAATATAGAGCCCGTAAATATATCCAAATAGGTATAGTTAACTGATCTTTGGCAAAAGAGTAAAAGCAATACTTTCTAACGGATGGTGCTGGACCAACTAGATATCCACAGGCCAAAAAAAAAAAAAAAAGAATCTAGACACAGACCTTAAACTCTTCCCAAAAATTAACTCAGAATAGACCAGATGTAGACTAAATGTAAAATACAAAGCTATACAACTAGAATATAATGGGAGAAAACCTAGATCATCTTGGGAATGGCAAGGACGTTTTAGATACAACACCAAATGCATGATCTATGAAACAAGTAACTGATAAGCTGGACTTCATTAAAATTAAACAGTGGTCCACTGTAAAAGACAATGTCATAGGAATAAGAAGACAAGCCATAGCCTTGGAGAAAATATTGGCAAAGACATGTCTGATAAAGGAATGTTATCTGAAACACGCAAGGAACTCTTTAAACCCAACAATAAGAAAACTAACAACCAAATTAAAAAATGGCCTGAGAGTTTGACACCTCACCAAAGACGATATGCAGCTAGCAAATATGTACATGACAAGATGCCCCACATCATGTATTATTTGGGAAATGAAAATCAAAACAACAATGAGATACTACTGCATACCTATTAAAATGGCCAAAATCCAGAACACTGACAACACCAAATGCAGATGATGAGATAGAGCCACAGAAATTCTGGTTCATTGCTGTGAGTGCAAAATGGTCCAGTCACTTTGGAAGACAGTTTCATAGTCTCTTACAAAACTAAACATGCTCTTACCATATGATCCAGCAATCATGCTTCTTGGTATTTACCCAAAGGAACTAAAAATTATGTCCACACAAAACCCTGTGCACAGATGTTTATAGCATCTTTATTCATCATTGCCCAAACTTGGAAGCAACAAAGATGTTCTTCAGTAGATGAATGGATAAATAAACTGTGGCACATCTAGACAATAGATATTACTCAGTACTTAAAGGAAACAATCCATCCAGCCATGAAAAGATGTGAAGGAAGCAAATGATATTATAAGTGAAAGAAGCCAATCTGAAAAGGGTATATACTGTATGGCAACTATATGACATTCTGGAAAAGGTAAAATTATGGAGACAGTGAAAAGATCAGTGGTTACCAGGGATCGGGGCCAGGGAGGGAGAGATGAATAGTTGGGTCAGTGAAAATACTCCATATGATACTATTATGATGGTTGCAGGTCATTATATGTTTGTCCAAACCCAGAGAATGTATGACATTGAGAATGACTCCTAATGTAAACTATGGACTTGGGGTGATTATGCTGCGTCAGTGTAGGTTTATCAGTTGTAACAAATGTACCAGTCTGGTGGGGAATACTGATAATGGGGAGACTTTTATTTGTAGGAGTTGGGAATATACAAGAATTCTTTGTATTGTCCTCCTAATCTTTCTCTGAACCTAAAACTGCTGGTAAAAAATTGTCTTTATTTAAAAATTACACTAATTAAAAGAAGTCAGCCACAAAAGACCAATATTTTATGATTCAATTTATATGAAATGTTCAGAGTAAACAAATCTGCAGACAGAAAGCAGGTTAGTGATTGCCAAGGGCTGGCAGAATAGTAGGTTTAGGGGTGTTGGATAAAAGATACACAGTCTCTATTCGTTGATGAAAATATCATAAAATTGATCATGGTGACATTTGCACAACTCTTGAATATACTAAACCCCACTTACTTAAACAAGTAAGATTGAGTCAGAAGGCAGTATAGAATAGGTTTGAAGAGCATAGACTTTGGAATTAGGCTGACCTGAGAACAAATCCTGACTTTACTACTTTCTGGTTGTGTGACTCCACACATAGTTCTCTCTGAACATCCATTTCCACATCTAGAAAATACAAATAAAGACACCACACACAAACACACACACAGTCCTCTGAAAGTCTGGACTGTGTCCTGAGGAACCAGGGCAGTGGAAGCCAATGGTTCCCACCCCATTTCCTGCTCTGCAGCAGCACTCCTCTCCCTAGCTCTGTACCTTAGCAAAGGGCAGCTCCCTGTAGCCATCCTTGACTCAGGAAGGGAAGACAAATCAAATTCAGTGAGGAACCAACTAATCGTCACCTTCTCTTGGCCTTTCTTTTGCAGTGAGTTTTATCAATACCAGTCCCACATCCATAGAAACCCTCTCTCAAATTTGAAAAATGGACACGGGAGGAAAGAGAACAAGAAATTAACTTTAAAAATGTCTCACCATCGTGATGTTATACCAAAGGTCCCAGGTGTACTGTAGACAAGGATTGGACATTTATCAAGTACAAACTCCAGGCTAGGATGAATTACTTCATTGGATGTGGAAACCACAAGCAGTACTTAGATGCTAGCTGATTTTGGCATGGACCAAGTGGATTAATCATTATGGTGTAATATAAAGTCCAGATGAAACAAAGTCAGCCCAGCAATTTTAGCTGGAGAGGACAGTGTAAACACTTCAAAAACAACCAGGCAAAAAATATAAACTGTGGAGGGCAGCCATTTCCAAAGCCTCAGCAAATGTAGAAACCAGTTTTCCAAGAGAATGTTTTATCTAAAGCCAAGTGGACCTAAGATTAAAACCGTAACATTAAAGCCTGTTGTATCTATGAATCCATGGTTATCAATAAAGGAACACTCATCCAAGGGAAAAGTATCTCAACTCATTTTTTTTTTTAGCTTACTTTGCTGTGATCCATAATTGACTCTTACTGAGAAGACAACAAGGAAGCCATGACTAATATTTGGGCAGAAAGCAAATCTGCCCCATAGGACAGTACACAACTAGAACTAGCCATCAGGGGTGGTTAGTTCTGAGCAAGATGATAATGGTGACATAGAGTCATGAAATTTCCAAGCTAAAAGGAAAACAAGGATACTAAACATGATAATGATAATACAATGATTATAGCAAACATTTATTAAGAACTTATGTCCAGGAAGTATTCTAATAATGCATATGCTTTAATTCATTGAATCCCAAGTATAACCTTATAAGGTAGGTACAGTCTATATTCTCATTATTCAGAAGAGAAATTTAAGAATAGAGGCCAACTCTCTCATTGGGCACTTCTCAGAATTGAGGCCAAGGGAGGTGAGGGAACTTGCATATAGTTATTGAAGTTTGCCTTCAAACTTCCTTCTTCATAATTCTTTATCTTCTTCCTCTTCATCAACTTCAAGTGCCCAATTCTCTCTCTTTTAATAAAGAAACTCATTTTCAGTAAATTTATTTCATACCTTAGCCATTTACACCTTAATTGTCAGGACCACGGACATCCAAATGATACTGATGTCAAATCCAGTGTTTAGTTCTCTCTCTTCCTCTTGTTTGTCTCATCAGCAACATTTGATATAAGCAATCTCTCTCTCCCTTCCTCCTTGGAAATCTTGTCTCCCTTTGGTTTCAGGTACACTGTTCTCTCTTGAATTTCATTCTATCTCAGTAATTGTTACTTCACTGTCTCTTTTATTGGTTTCTTCTCTTTTTCCTAACTCTAAGCCTAGGATTTGTTTATTGGACTTATTCTCTTCCATAAACACACTCACTCCCTTGGTGATTCCTTTTAGCTGTATGACTTTAAATATAATGACTGAATTTATATGTTCAGTCAGGACTTTGTCCCAGAAGTCCAGACAGGTATATTCAGTTACCTACTTGACATTTCCTCTTGGATATCAAGTGGCATTTCAAACATACATGACCAAAATCAAAGGTGTGATTTCTCCTATAAAACCTGTTTTGCCCCCAGTCTTCCCCACATCCATAAATGGCAACTCTACCCCTTCCATTTGCTTAAGTCAAGAATCTTGAAATCATCCTTGATTCTTCTCTTTGTCCCATATTCATTTGAACAAATTCTGTGACTCAACTCTCAACTACATCTACAATTCCATGCCTTCTCACCATCTCCACAGTTACTGCACTGATCTGGTCCAAGACTCTACCATCTTGCCTGGATTGTTATAATGGTATCCTAATTGCTCTGGTTTTTTAATCCTACTCCACTGCGAGAGCTGAAGGGTTCTTTTAAAGGTATAAGTAAAAATTCTCCAATGGCTTCATATGTTACTCAGATCAAATTCCTTCATTGGTTCATAGACTCTATGTGCTTTGCAAGTGTTTTAATCCCACCCAAATATCTCTCTGACCTCTCTCTCCTATAACTTCCCTTAGCTCACTTGCTTTTGGCCTCTTTGCTGTTCTTGAATTGAGTCATATCCCTATCTCAGGGTCTTTGCATGCACTATTTCTCAGTCTGGAACACTTTCCCCAGATAAGTGCGTGACTGGCATACACACTTACTTTACTTAATTTTTACTGTGCTTGAAATTCACCTTATTAGAGAAGCCATCAACTATAAATAACAGCACAGCATTTCTATATTCCTGATACCCTATATCTTGATTTATTTTAAGCCTTAGTGATTATAATACTTAATAATTATACTTAGCTATTTATTGTTGATCTCGCCCAATTAATTGTGAGCCACATGAAGTCAGGGATTTCAGTTATTTTGTTCACTATTCTATCCCCAACACCTCACAATGCTTGAAATTATTGAATGAATAAATGAATGAATGAATGAAGTTAAATCAGACTGTTACCTACCACAGACCTACTAATAATGAAGACGTATTTCTCATTGGAAAAATAAAGGCATCTTACCTATCAAAAAACTTAAGGTCTTAGATATGTTGAAAATGAATGTATCCATGAAATTATTCTCTCTGGGGTCCCTGATTCTGCCTTCATATGGATTTATGATGATACTATTTCTTTAAGAAGTCATCTAAAAATTAAAATTAGTGATAAAAGGATGATTATATTGCCTTAGTTTGGACAGGATTCTTTCAGACATTAAAATAAGTTGATCATAATGACCATTGGCTTGATTAGTGTTTGTGCCACCTGTATGCTGTAGGAAGTCTTCACTTCCCCCACTCCCTTTACATCCCTTGGGGCAAAACATGAAGAATTGAGAGAACAATGGCCACAGCTATTCTCTGGGAACAGACTTAAGGGCTATATCCCTTCCTTAAAAAAACACACTACATATACCCATTGCTAATATAAATACAATAGCCATGAGTTTGACTGCCATGGAGACCCAACTGAAACACAAACCTTACGCCAGATGAACAGAAGGTTAAAGGAAGGAATCTGCTGAAGAGGCCAAAAGTTTGGTTTGCTTACAGGCTATTTTTTTTTAACCTTTGCCCATTCAGCAACTGTTTATAACTGTTTTGTCTCTCTTTACCTGACAGTGTTGTTCAGGGTCAAAGCATCCATCAGTGATTTGTATTACTCTTCTTGTTTTTTTTGGTGTTTAATGTGGTTGTGCTTGATTAAGGTAAAGAGAAAAGGAAATCTGAATAAATGTTCTGTGTCCAAGGAAAGGAGGAGGCCTGATAATGCCCCACCCATATCTCCTTCATCTACCCTGAATGTCACCTACCAGTGGTTCCCACACACTTTCAGTGGATTCTGGTGGCTCAGCCTGAGGACATTGTCTAACTTAAGGAATAAGCTTCACTATGTCCTCTGATACTGTAAGCACTGGAGCAGGTCAACTATGCTGAGAGCCAGTGCTTCACGAGCAGTCCTCCACCAGTGAGAAATGGAAGTAGGTAAATAAAGAATTCAGCTTTTTGTTCCCTCATAGGGACAGTTCTCAGGTGTGTTCCGTCCATTTTCTTAAATTTCCCCAGAAGTATTAAGCCCAGTCACCCACATATTCATTAACTCCGATTGTAGTGGTTTTATCGCTTTTGTGTCATTCTCCTATTCCCACAGTGTTCTTCCTAGAATCACTTCCCAAATAAATGATTTGTACTGAAATTTCTTTTCTCAGATTCTGATTTGGGGGAATCCAAACAGATATGGGGCATATTTTGCTACCTGAAATGGCCTGGGCCTACATTTGCTCTTAAGGAAAGCAAACATTTGGAGGCACAGAATTTCTGAACTAGCAGCTGCTGCCACCACCTAGAAATTGTCACTGAGCTACATGAAGTGATATGGCAAAGCTGAGACAGGAAATGTATCCTATCATTTGGATAATAATAAAACTCCTTGTCAGTAAATATCAAAGAAATAATACTTCATTTCTTCACTTATGTTATTAAGTATATGTAAGTTATCAATATGAATAACATAGTCATGTATGTTATCATTTGAGTGATGATGAGATTCATTGTTTGTTATAGGGTACTTTTAAGAAATAATGATCACTTATGAATTTAATTTATTGAATTTTATGAACATATTCAAGAATGAGGAAGCTTTGGGGGAAGAAAAAATCCTCCAGAAATCTGTATTTCTTCAAATCTTTGACAGATGACAGATGCACAGACTGAAATTGCACTAATTGTTCAAAGAATGCTGAGAAGTTGCCAACTTACATAGAATTGAAGGTTTTCAAACTTGATTTTCCATGATCGAGAATTGTTGGACATGACTTGGGACATTTAGTAGTGACTCTTGAGAGGCCACACCTTAGAAGTAGAACTAAACTATTCCTGGAGTGAAAACTATTTTAGCAGTAATTAGAAAACCTTAAAAACAGTCCTCAAGGAGACTACTTTGATTTGAGTGTGACATAAACATCTATGAATACAAAATCCATCCTTCTTTAAAAGAACACAATAGAACCCAGTCAACAAAATGTGATCTACAGTGTCCAGAGCCAGTAAGTTTTCCATTACGAGATATAATAAGAAAAAGGCAAATGCAATCTCTAACCAGGAGAAAAAAACAATCAATAGAAACAGATTCAGAAATTACAGAAATACTGGAAGTAACATGATAGAACAGTTATTAATATAATGTTTAAGTATATGAAGAAAGACATGAACATGTGAGAAGAGAGAAGATATTAAAAAATTGGAATAAACTTCAGGAATGGAAAAATTAAATATTTGAAATGAAAAAAGCCACTGGATAGGATTAACAATAAATTTCATATTGCAGAAGAAAAGGCTAATGACTTTGAAGATATAGCAATATAATCTATCCAAAATGAGGTAGAGAGTGTTATGCCCAGATTTAAAGATCCCCAAAGACCACCAGGGAGTCCCCGAGTTTGATGCAAAAACAAAGAGCCTTTATTCGAGCTAGCTCGGGCTCAGTCTCCCACATACAGATGCAGCGGTGAGACAGAGAAAAAGTGTGATCTTCAGAATTACAATACCTATATAGGGGGAGGGTGGTAATAGGCAGGGTGATATCAGTGGCTTATTACTGATTTGGCCAACTGTCAGCTGCATAAAGCAGGCCAGTCCAGGGTTGGGCAATATTTGCATGCAGTTTTTCTGGGAGGGTCAAGCTGTGGGTTTACACAAGGTGGAGGGCGCAGCACACGAGATGGAGTCAGTCTTTATTCTGCCCTTTCATTAGAAAAACAACTTTAAAAAATGAACAAAAGCTCAGGGAACTGTGAGACAGTATCAAGAATTCCAATTACATGTAATAGGAATCACAGAATAAGGAGAGAAATGTAGGGAAAGCAAATATATTGGAAGAATCAATGGAAGAAACACTTAAAAAAAAAAAAAAAAAGAAAGAAAAGAAACACTTCCAAATTTGATCCAAGAAGATTTCCACAGATCCAAGAGGTTCAAAGGACCTCACACAAGATATCACACCCACATACAGAGTGACATAAGACACATTATAAAGTGCTGGAAATCATAAAAGAGAAAGAAAAATATTTTAGCAGCTGCCAAAAAGAAAAGAGAGTCTATATAGAGAAAGAAAACTAAGAATTATTGATACCTCTGCTCAGAAACTAGGTAAACCAGAAGACCATGAACTGGCATCTTTAAGATACTAAAAGGGGAAAAATATTATCAACCTAGAAATCCATATGTAACTAAAATATTCTTCAAAATATGGTCATTTTTTAGACAAAAGCTGTGACAATTAATCATCAAGAGAACTACATTATAAGAAAGTTAGAAAAAGGAGGGCTTGGTTGGCTCAGTAGGTTGGGAATCCAACTCTTGATTTTGGCTCAGTTCATGATCTCAGAGCCATGAGATCAAGCCCCGCATTGGGCTCTAGACGGGGTGTGGAGTCTGCTTGGTATTCTCTCCCTCCCTCCCTCTCCTTCTGCTCTTCCCCAGCTCATGCTCACTCTCTCACTAAAATGAATAAATAAATACATACATAAAATTTTTTAAAAGTTAGAAAAAAAGTTGCTCTAACAGGAGATAATGACACAAGATAGAAACTTGAATTTATTTAAAAGAATTAAGAAGATCAGTAATAATAAATATGTAAATAAATATAAAAGATTGTTTTCTTATTTTTTAATTTCTTTAAAATATTATTAACTTTTACAGTAATTAACTTTTACAGTAATAATAGTAATGTGTTCTGTGCTTTATAACAGATGTAGAAATAAAACAAATGACAATAAGGGCAAAGCAGAAAGGAGAACGGAAGTGGAAACATAACATAATGGTCTTATATGTCAAGTAAAATAATATTATTTGAAGGCAGGTTTGATAAGTTTGTATGTCATAAACCCTAGGGTGATTGATTTTTCTTTTATGTATTGGTAATAAGATAATAAATAAATAAAAATAAAATTGATAGGCTAAAATCGATAATAGAGATAAAAGGCAATTGTAAAACATAACAAATTAAACCAAAAAAGCAGAGAGAAGATAGATAGATAGATAGATAGATAGATAGATAGATAGCAGATAGAATGAGGAGAAAAAAATAGCATATATATAGATTTAAAACAAATTATAGGTACAGCTTTGGAGGACAAGAATGAAAATGGTGGCCTCCCAAGAATCTCCAGTCCCAGAGGAACCAAAAGCTTGCCCCCCCACCCATTCAGTGCACTCTCAGAGAAAAGTAGTCAATCACTCCTGTCTCCCAAGCTCTGAACTCACCCAGCATGTGACCAAGCATTTCTATCTCTAGCACAAGGCCCCATTTGGAGACTCCAAACCCAACAGATTCCTCAGCATGTGACCACACTGCTTCTCGCAGTGGAGGAAGGGGGGATCTCCCTGGATCTGCCACTTGTGGGGTCCCTGCTCAAAGAGTAGTGGCCTAACTGTGCCTCTGATCATGGTTTAAGAGTGTACCTTGCCTGGTATGTGGTTGATATTTTCAGCTATATATCCCCTCAATCACCTCTCATCAGAATGACTAAAAGGAAGAACCCCCAAAAGAGGAAAAATTGAGATACTGTGGCCTCTGCCACAGAACTATTAGATATAGACATATGCAAGATATCGGACATAGAATTCAGAGTAACAGTTATCCAGACAATGACTAGGTTGGAGAAAACCTTTAGTGGCAACATAGAAACTCTAAGCGCAGAAGTGAAAGCTGATCTGGTAGAACTTAAAGGTGCTATCAGTGAGATCCAATTTAATCTAAATACTCTAACAGTTAGGGTAAATGAGGCAGAAGATCAAATTAGTGATATAGAAGACTAAATGATAGAAAAGAAGGATCAGGAGGAGGTCTGGAACAAACAGTTTAAAAGCCATGAAAACAGAATTAGAGAGATAAATGACATCATGAAATGTTCCAGTATCAGAATTATTGGAATCCCTGAGAGGACAGAGAGAGAGAGAGAGAGAGAGAGAGAGAGAGAGGGCTAGATGATATAGTTGAACAAATCCTTGCTGAGAATTTCCCTAATCTGGGGATTGGAACAAGTGTTTGTCTCCTAGAGGCAGAGAGGACACCCTCCAAGATCAATAAAGGTAGAAAGACCTTGTGAAATTTGTGAATCATAAATCCAGAGAAAATGTCTTAAGGGAAGCTAGGGAGAAGACATTCCTTACGTACAGAGGAACATCAAAATAATGTCAGACCTATCCACGGAAACCTGGCAAGCCAGAAAGGACTGGCAAGACATAGTCAGGGCACTAAATGAGAAGAACATGCAGCCAAGAATACTTTATCTGGCAAGTCTAACATTCAGAATGGATGGAGAGATAAAGAGCTTCCAAGACTGACAAAAACTAAAAGATTATGTGACCACAAAGCTGGCACTACAAGAAATATAAAATGGGGTTCTATAGAAGAAGGAAGACCCCAAGCATGATATAGAACAGAAACACAGAGACAATCTATAAAAAGAAGGTCCCACAGACAACATGATGACAGTTATGGCCTAAATGCTCCCATAAAATGGCACAGGGTTGCCGACTGGATAACAAGACAGAAACCATCCATATACTGTCTTCAAGAGACACATTTTGAACCTAAAGGTACATCCAGATTAAAAGTGAAGGGATGGAGAACCATTTTTCATGCCAACAGGCCTCAAAAGAAAGCTGGGGTAGTGATTCTTATATCAGATAAATTAGATTTTAAGCTAAAGACTGTAGTCAGAGATACAGGACATTACATCATTCTTAAAGGGTCTATACACCAAGAAGATCTAACAATTGTAAATATTTATGTCCCCAACATGATAACAGCCAACTACCTATGCCAACTCTCTGTCTATCAGAATAAAGAGACATCTTGATGAGAATATGTTAATTGTAGGGAATCTTAACATGCCACTCTCAGCAACAGACAGATCATCTAAGCAGAAAGTCAACAAAGAAACAAGAGCTTTGAATGATACAGGAGACCAGAAGGACCTCGTTGACATACACAGAACATTCCACCCTAAAACAACAGAATACTCGTTCTTCTCCAGTGCACATGGAACTTCTCCAGAATAGACTATATACTGGGTCACAAATCAGGTCTCAACCAATAACAAAAGGTTGAGATTATTCCCTGCATATTCTCAGACGACCAATGCTTTGAAACTGGAACTCAATTACAAGAAAAAGTTTGGAAGAAATTCAAACACTTGGAAGCTAAAGACCATCCTGCTCAAGAATGTTTGGATCAACCAGGAAATCAAAGAAGAACTTAAACAATTCATGGAAATCAATGAGAATGAAGACACATTGGTCCAAAACCTATGGGATATGGCAAAGGTTGTCCTAAAGGGGAAATACATAGCCATCCAAGCCTCACTCAAAAAAAATTGAAAAATCCCGAATACACAAACTCTCTTTACACCTTCAAGAACTGGAGAATCAACAATAAATTAAGCCTACCTCATGCACAAGAAGGGAAACAAGATTAGAGCAGAGATCAATGAGTTAGAAACCAGAGATATAGTAGAACACATCAATAAAACTAGATTCTGGTTCTTTGAAAGAATTAATGAGGTTGATAAACCACTGGCCAGAATAATCCAAAAGAAAAGAGAAAGGACTCAAATTAATAAAATTATGAATGAAGGGAAGAGATCACAACTAAAACCAAGGAAATATACACAATCATTAGTAATTATTATCAACAGTTATATGCCAATAAATTAAGCAACTTAGAAGAAATAGATGTGTTCCTGAAAACCTGTAAACTTCCAAGACTGAAACAGGGAGAAATTGACAAACTGAATAGACCAATGACTACTGATGATATTGAAGTAGTGATCAAAACCTCCAAAAAAACAAGAGTCCAGGACTTGACAGATTCCCTGGGAAATTCTACCAAACATTCAAAGAAGAAATTATACCTATTCTCCTGAAGCTATTTCAAAAAACAGAGACAGAAGGAAAACTTCCAGGCTCTTTTGATGAAGCCAGCATCGCCTTGATCCCAAAACCAAGCAAAGACCCCATCAAAAAGGAGAATTTCAGACCAATACCCCTGATGAATATGGATGCCAAGATTCTCAACAAGATCTTAGCTAACAGGATCCAACACTACATTTAAAAGATTATCCACTATGACTAGGTAGGATTTATTCTTGGGATGCAAGAGTGGTTCAACTTCCACAATCAATCAATATGATAGAACAAATCAATAAGAAAAGAGAGAAGAACCACATGGTCCTCTCAACTGATTCAGAAAAAGTATTTGACAAAATACAGCATCCTTTCTAGATTAAAACTCTTTAGAGTATAGGCATAGAGGGAACTTTCCTCAACTTCATAAAATCCCTCTATGAAGAACCCACATGAATATCATTCTTAATGGGGAAAATCTGAGAGCCTTCCCACTGAGATCAGAAACATGACAAGGATGCCCACTCTTGCCACTATTGTTCAGCATAGTACTAGAAGCCCTAGAAACAGCAATGAAACAACAAAAAGAAATAAAATGTATCCGGATTGGCAAAGAAGTCAAACTCTCTTCACAGATGACATGATACTTTATGTATAAAACTCAAAAGACTCCACCCCCAAATTACTAGAACTCATACAGCAATTCAGTAATGTGGCAGGATACAAAATCAAAGCACAGAAATCAGTTGCTTTCTTATACACTAACAATGAAACTGTAGAAAGGGAAATTAGAGAATCAATTTCATTTACAATAGTGCCAATAAGCTACCTTGGAATAAACCTAACTAACGAGGTAAAAGATCTGTACTTGAGGAACTATAGAACACTCATGAAAGAAATTGAAGACAGAAAAAAGATGGGAAAACATTCCATGCTCATGGATTGGAAGAATAAACATTGTTAAAATGTCTATGCTGCCCAGAGCAATCTATACTTTCAACACAATCTTTTTTTTTTTTTTTTAACACAATCTTGATCAAAATACCAATGGCATTTTTCAAAGTGCTGGAACAAATAATCTTAATACTTGTTTGGAACTAGAAAAAACCCCAAATCACCAAGGAAATGTTGGAAAAGAAAAACAAAGGTGGGGGCATCACGTTGCCTGATTTCAAGCTTTATTACAAGGCTGTGATCACTAAGACAGCATGGTACTGGCACAAAAACAGACACATAGACCAATGGAACAGAGTAGAGAGCCAAGATATGGACCCTCAACCCTATGGTCAAATAATCTTTGACAAAGCAGGAAGAAATATCCAGTGGAAAAAAGACAGTCTCTTTAATAAATGGTGCTGGGCAAGATGGACAGGTATGCACAGAAGAATGAAACTCAACCATTCTCTTACACCATACACAAAGATAAACTCAAAATGGATGAAAGACCTCAGTGTGAGCCAGGAATCCATCAAAATCCTAGAGGAGAACATAGGCAGTAACCTCTTTGACATCAGCCACAGCAATTTCTTTCAAGACACATCTCCAAAGGCAAGGGAAACAAAAGTAAAAATGAACTTTTGGAACAAGATAAAAGGCTTCTGTACAGCAAAGGTAACAGTCAACAAAACAAAGTGGCAACTCATGGAATGGGAGAAGATATTCCTAAATAACACTACAGACAAAGGGCTGATATCCAGGATCTGTAACGAACTTAAAACACCCAAAAAATAGATAATCAATTCAAAAAATGGGCAGAAGACATGAACAAACACTTGTCTAATGAAGACATACAAATGGCTAGCAGACACATGAAAAAATGTTCATCATCATTAGCCATCAGGAAAATTCAAATCAAAACAGCATTGAGATACCACCTTACACCAGTTAAAATGGAAAGAATTAACAAGGAAAGAAACAACAAATATTGGAGAGGATGTAGAGAAAGGGGAACCCTCTTACACTTTTGGTGGGAAAGCAAGTTTATGCAGGCACTTTGGAAAATAGTGTGGAGATTTCTCAAAAAATTAAAAATAGACCTATCTTATGACCCTGTGATTGCACTACTGGGTATTTACCCAAAAGACAAAGATGCAGTGAAAAGAAGGGCCATATGTACCCCAATACTCATGTCCACAATAGTCAAACTGTGGAAAGAGCTGAGGTTTCCTTCAACAGATGAATGGATAAAAAAGATATGGTCCACATATACAATGGAATATTACTCAGCCATCAGAAAGGATGAATACACAACTTTTGCATCAACATGGATAGGACTGGAGGAGAGTATGCTGAGCGAAATAAGTCAAGCAGAGAAAGTCAATTATCATATGGTTTCATTTACTTGTGGAACCTAAGGAATAACACAGAGGACATTAGGAGAAGGAAAGGAAAAGTGAAGCAGGGAGGGAGGAATCAGAGAGGGAGATGAACCATGAGAGACTGTGGACTCTGAGAAACAAACTGAGGGTTTTAGAGGGAAGGGGGTTGGGGGACGGGTGAGCCTGGTTGTAAATATTAAGGAGGGCACGTATTGCATGGTGCACTAGGTGTTATAAGTAAACAATGAATCTTGGAATACTACATCAAAAACTAATGATGTATGCTGACTAAGATAACTCAATAAAAAAATAAAAAACAGAACAAAAAAAAAGAAAAAAACCAATTATATTGAAAATTGCATTAAATGTAAATTGTCCAGATACTCCAATTAAAAGACATATTCTCAGATTGAATAAAAATGCAATATCCAACCATACACTATCTATAAGAAACTCATGTTACATGTAAGGACACAGATAGATTAAAGGAAAACAATGGAAGTTTTGACATAACTGACAAAAGAAAAAATAGATCAATTGGACATCATCAAAATTAAATTGTTTTGATTCAAAGGACACCATCCAAAATGTGAAAAGATAATCCATAGTATGGGACAAATATTTGTAAATCATGTATCTTATACGAAACTTGTATTTAGGCTATATAAACTGTTACAACTCAGGGGCACCTGGGTGGCTCAGTCATTAAGCATCTGCCTTCGGCTCAGGTCGTGATCCCAGAGTCCCAGGATGGAGCTTCACATTGGGCTCCCTGCTCCCTCTCTCACTCCCCCTGCTTGTGTTCCCTCTCTAGCTGTGTTTCTCTCTGTCAAACAAATAAATAAATAATCTTTTAAAAAAAACCCAAAATTGTTATAATTCAATAATAGAAAGACAACCCATTTTTAAACTGGGAAGGGATCTGAATAGACATTTCTCCAAAGAAGAAATGGCCAATAAACACATGAAAAGATGTTCAATATTATTAGCCATGATAGGACTGCAAATCAAAACCCCAGTGAGGTAACTTCACACCCATTAGCATGGCAAGAATAAAAAAGAGAATAAAAAGTTGGTAAGAGGGGCACCTGGGTGGCTCAGTTAATTAAACGACTGCTTTTGGCTCAGGTCATGATCCTGGAGACCCAGGATCGAGCCCCATATCAGGCTTCCTGCTCGGCGGGAAGCCAGCTTCTTCCTATCACAGTCCCTCTGCTTGTGTTCCCTCTCTTGCTGTGTTTCTCTCTGTCAAATAAATAAATAAAATCTTTTTTAAAAAAAGTTAGTGAGAATGTAGAGAAATTAGAACATTTATGCACTGCTGGCAGAAATATAAAACAGTGCAGCTACTTTGGAAAACAGTATCTTTTGACATGAAATTATTGTGTGACTCAACAACTGGTATATATATCCAAGAGAAATGAAAACATATCCACACAAAAACTTGTACATAAATATTCATAACATTATTCACAATAGCCAAAACAACTCAAATATCCATCAAATAATGAATGGATAAATGTGGTAAATTCATATAGTAGAATATTATTTAAGGATTAAGAGGAATAAAATACTGATCAATCTACGTGAATGAAGCCTGGGAATATAAGGCAGACACGAAAGTTCTCATATTGTATTTTCTATTTCTATGAAATGTTCAAAATAGGAAAATATTCAGAGACAGAAAGTGGATTAGTGGTTGCCAAGTGCTGGATGAATAGGGAAAATGGAAGTGACTGCTAAAGGATACATGGCTTCTTTTTAAGGTGATGAAAATGTTCTAAAATTTGTTGTGTGATGGCTGCACAGCTGTGAATATGTTAAAAACTATTGAATTATATATTTTAAAATGAGTTAATTGTATGATATACGAATTATACCTCAATAAAGCTGTTATAAAAATAGTAGAATGATGGGAAAAAAGTTATGCCATGTAAAAACTAATAAAACAAAGCTGAAGTAGACTTTGGAACAAAAATATTACCAGAGATAACGGGGAACTATTTTATGATGATAGAGTCAATTTGCCATACAGATATAACAGTCCTAATGTATTTGCACCCAAAAGTAGAGCTCCAAATACATAAAGCAAAAGTTGACCAAACTAAAAATAAAATAGGAAAATCCATAAGTATGGTTAGAGATTTCAATTTTTCTCTCTCAGTAATTGACACAGCAAGTAAATAAAAAATTAACAAAGATATTAAAGTCCTGAGCAACTTTGTCAACCAAATTGACCTAATCAACATTTATAGAATACTTCACCCAACAACAGAATACACATTCTTTTCTAGTGTTCCTGGGACATTCACTAAAATTAAAGCTATTTCTGGGGCATAAAGTAAATCTCAGTAAATTTAAAAAAATAGAAATAAAAAATCATGTTCTCTGTCTATAATGGAAATTAAATAAAAATCATAAAAAAATAGTGTCTGGATATTTGGAAACTAAGCATTTCTAAATAACCCATGGTTCAGAGAAGAAATCACAAGAGAATTCAGAAAATATTTAGAAATGAACAACCAACAATGAAAATGCAACATCTCAAAAGTTGGGGGACACAGCTAAATACTTAGCTGTTTAGAGTGCAAAGTCTTCTTAAAGATAAATTCATAGCTTTAGGGGCGCCTGGGTGGCTCAGTTGGTTGGGCGACTGCCTTCGGTTCAGGTCATAATCCCCGAGACCTGGGATTGAGCCCCACATCGGGCTCCCTGCTCGGTGGGAAGCCTGCTTCTCCCTCTCTCACTCCCCCTGCTTGTGTTCCCTCTCTGGTTGTGTTTCTCTCTGTCAAATAAATAAATAAAATCTTTAAAAAAAATTCATAGCTTTAAAAGCTTATATTTAAAAAGAGGAAAGGACTAAAATCAATTAGTTAAGCTTCCAATGTAAAAAATCTAAAGGAAAAAAAGAGTAAATTGAAGCAATGTTATAAAACATACATAAAAACTAGGAAAAAAATCAACGAGATCAAAAGCAGTTTCTTTTTTTTTCAAAAGCAGTTTCTTTAATCAATAAAAGCCATAAACTTCTAACCAGAATTATTAAGATTAAAAAAGAGGGAAATCACAAATTACTAACATAAGTAACAGGAGGAGGCATCACTGCATATCCTTCAGATATTAAAAGAATAACAAGAAAAGACTTTCTGGGAGAAAATATAGGCAACCATCTTCATAGCTTTCAGATAGATTTCTTTGTCAAAAAAAATGCATAAACCCTAAATGAAAAAGTCATCAATTGGACTTTATCAAAACAAAGAACTGCTCTTTCAAAGATGCCTTCAAGAAAATAAAATACAAGCCACAGATAGGGAGAAAATATTTACAATACATTTATCTGACTTAAAACTTGTATCCAGAATACATAAAAAACTTGCCAGAATATACAAAGAACTCTCTCAAATCAATCGGTACACACACACAATGCAAGAATGCTCAATAAGCACATGAAAAAATGCTTAACATTAGTAAGAAATAGGGAAATTAAAATTAAAACCACAATTTTATACTACTACAAACCCTTAAAATGACTCAAAATACTGACAAATATTGGTGTAAATGTGGAGCAACTGTAATTCTAATATATCACTGGTGAGAAAGCAAAGTGACATAACCATTTTGGAAAACAGTTTGACAGTTTCTTATAAAATTCAATATACATTTACCATATATACAAACCAATAATTCTAGATATTTCTCTAACAGAAATGAAAACATATCCCATACATACACAGATTTTGATGGCAATTTTATTCATGTAGCCAAAATTTGGAAAAACCCAAAATGTCCATCAACAAGTGAATGGATAAACAACTTGTGAAATATTTATACAATGGACTACTCAGTAATAAACAAAAATGAACTTTTGATATACAGCAGCATAGATGAATCTCAGAAACATTGCTCTGAAGGAAAAACACAAAACAAAAATATACATACTGTATGATTCCTTCTTGAAACTTGATATGTGTTTTGAGTGCCTTTTAATCTACAGGTTACTACTCCATACTTCTCGAGGAAATTAGGCCATTTGAACTGCAGTTTCCTACAGTGGATTTTGCTGATCCTACTCATGGTCCAATTCAACATGACCCAAATATTTCTTGCAAATTAGAAGCTAGATTGAGGGACTTGGTCAGACTAGGATTTGATGTCTTTGGAATCAAAGGATAGCATATTTTTTCATCAATATACACATAATGCCTAGTTATTGTTCTTTTATGTTGTTAGCGAAATGGTAATGTTCTAATTTTATTATTTTGCTGGCTAGGATAACTTTATAAAGAAAAGCTTCATCTGCTATTTCCAAATTGGTGAGCATAACTGACTCCATCTTGGTTTTATGGTTTTCTGTTTTAACACAACCAAACCTAAAGAAATCCCATAGTTAAGGTTCCATGTTCCATGTACTCACTGAAATATTACTAAACATACAGGAAATACACAACCATAAATGAGATTCAACAAAGATAGCAAGCCACAGAATGAGACCTGCAAAAATTGATGATATGACAATTATCAGATAGCAACTATATAATAATGAGTATGTATAAATAATATATATAAAGAAATAGAAAAAAACATTCTGGGAATAATCTACAGAAATAAAAATTATAGTAACTGAAAGTAGAATCTGGATGAATTGACTTAATATTATATTAAACAGAGTTAAAGAAACAATTAGTGATTTGGAAGGTAAAACTGAAGAAGTTACACATAATGTGGGACAGAGAAAAAGCAAAGGAAAATATGGAAAAGGGATTAAGAAACATGGAGGGAAGAGTTAGTAGACCTAACATGCATCTAATCTGAGCTGTAAGAAGAAATAATAATGGGAGACACACAATATTAAAAGGCACAATGAGTGTTTCCAGAGGGGATTATGAACACCAAACCTCAAACCAAGGAAATTACCCAAAGTGCCAAACACCATAAGTAAAACGACATGACAAATTCACCCACATGACAAATTCAAAACAATGAAATCACAGAGAAATAAAAGAAACAGCCAAACAGAAAGGAAAAAAAAAAAAAAAAAGAGGGATGACTGATAGCTGACTTCTCAGAAACAACAGTGGAACCCAAAAGAATTGAAAATAGATTTTTAAAGTACTGTCAGAAAATAACTTTTGACCTAGAATTCTATATAATTAATCCTCAGGCAACATTGGTTTAAACTGATCATGACCATTTATATACAGATTTTTCACAACACAGTAATGTAAATGTATTTTCTTTTCCTTATGGCTTTTTTTTTTAAGATTTTATTTATTTGACAGAGAGAAACACAGCCAGAGAGGGAACACAAGCAGGGGGAGTGAGAGAGGGAGAAGCAGGCTTCCTGCCGAGCAGGGAGCCCGATGTGGGACTCGATCCCGGGTCTCTGGGATCATGACCTGAGCTGAAGGCAGTGGCTTAACCAACTGAGCCACCCAGGTGCCCCTCTTCCTTATGGTTTTAATAATATTTTCTTCTCTCTGGCTTTCTTACTGTAAGAATACAGTGTATAATACATATAACTTACAGAATAGTTGTTAATCAATTTTTTTAGTGATAAAGTTTCTGGTCAACAGTAGGCTATTTAATAGTTAAGTTTGGGGGAGTAGTCAAAAGTTATACCCTAATTTTCAACTGTCAGCACCCCTAACTCCTGTGTTTATCAAGGGTCAACTGTATTTAGTGGTAAAATATTTCAAAAATAAAGGCAAAATAAAGACATACTCAGACATAAGCTCAAAAAGGTTTACTATTGAAAGAAACTTCCAGTGTAGGTATATTGTGTCAGAAGGAAGATCTGAAGAAGTGGATAACACGAAAATGGAAACATGAAAATGTTACATGGCTACATGAAAATGGAAAACATAAATATTGACTGTGTACAATGTCTAATATGTGAGGCTACATATCAGTAGAGAATAATATAATTTAGGGAGCGTAATAACCAGCTTGAAACATTCTCATTCTTAGATGGTTCCAAAGAAGAGTAAAACTAGCAATATTAAACTCTGTTAATTATGCATGTTAAAATTTCTAGGCTAATCATTAAAGATATAGAAATAGCTATAAAAGTTAGATTTTATCGGGGTGCCGGGGTGGCTCAGTCATTAAGCATCTGCCTTCAGCTCAGGAGACATGATCCTGGGGTCCTGGGTTCGAGCCTCACATCGGGCTTCCCACCAAGCAGGAAGCCTGCTTCTCCCTCTCTCACTCCTCCTGCTTATGTTCCCTCTTTCACTGTGTTTCTCTTTGTCAAATAAACAAAATCTTTTTGAAAAAGTTAGCTTTTATCATTATAATTGTTGTTATGATTGTAACTATTATGTTCTAGAGATCTGATCGAAAAAAAGAAGGAAAGAAAGAGAAGGAGAAAGAAAGAGAAAAGGAAAGGATGCTATAATCCCATCATTTTTCTTAACCAAAATAGATTTCCTCATTGATTTCTCTAAGTTTTTTCTCAGGTAATGGGCATTATAAATTCTCAGATAGAGACTGTAGAGGATCTGCCCACTTTCCTTTGTTTATTTGATAGCAGAACCTTTAGCTCATTGAATATTTATTAATATCTTGAGAAACTTGCAGGCTAGAGAACATATTTTAAATTGCTGAATCTACTAGCACTTGATTTTCCTGTTGGGATTAATAGAACCAGGTGAGTTTGAGGAGTGTAATAGACTCAAACAGGTCAATCTTAGAAAGATCTCAGGTCTGGGAAAGTAAGACAATAAGGGAAAGTTGGAAATACTATTGTCCAATGATACCAGGAAAGATGGGACATATTGCAAGTTATTAAACTGAAAGAAAAAAATCAAAGCACTACCTAGCAAAGAGGTTGGAAAGTTTTAGCTACAAGGCTGTTGGAACACCTGGGAACACTGCCAAGCAATTCTGGGGAAGAGACTTGGCACTGATTGTGGCCTTGTGTTCTCTATGAAAGAAAAAAGATTATTTTATAAGTCATAATATGCTATCTAGAAGCCAAATTGCCAGTTAAAATTCTATTTGCAAGCAGGTGTAAAGTTTCAATATAGCTTTCACCTAGCATCCTAGAATACTGCCTCTTTGTAATCAAATATGATGCCAATGATCTTTGTGGCTCCATTTTTTGATGTTTTAAATGTTCAGAGAAATGTCAGGTTAGGAATGTCTGTAATTATAATGGAGTCTTACATATCTGCTCTAAATGCAGCTGTTTGGTTGAGACAGTGGAAATAAATTACCATGTATAGAAAAGCATTTTTGCTCTTATCAACCCAATTAATTATTTTCTCTAGAAGCTAACATTTTAAAAGTATCCAAGCAAAGAGAAAGGTGAAAGTTATTTGTTAGCTAGCTTTTTAAAGTCTATGCTGTTTTTTTAAAGTCTGTAATATTTAATTGCAATCCATGTAATAAAATCTCATCGATGTTTTAGGTAACTGTACATACACCAGTCTTGTTTTCTCTGAAGACTCAAAGAAATCTGGAGGCGTTACTCTTCACATCCCTCATGGTGGAAGACGCAAGAAGCAAGCCAGGTCTGAGCTGGCCTGGAAAGAAGAGATGCCTTTCACCCTGTCCTCCGCTACTGGAATGCCCTCCACGCTTCTTTCTCTTGTTCTCCAAATCCTAGTAAGTTCAGGGCCTGCCTCTGGCAGTGAAGCCTCCCTTGATACCTCTGGCCCATCTTAATCTTTTTTCTTTTTTCTGAAGGAAAAGCCAGTATCTTTAGTTCTCTTCAAGGTAGCACTCAAATTCTACTGCTATGTCTTGACCCCTAATTATTATAGGATCTTCCTCACTAAACAAAAACATTCTTGCAGGCATACCCAGCTCTTGTATTTCTGATTCTTGCTCAATTCAGTGCTGAGTTTACAGTTGGTAGCCCATAAATGCTTTTAACAAAGTGACTAATGAAAGAACCAGAGAGGTCCACTACTTAGGAAACAATTATTTAGGCTGCTCCCTGACAGCAGGCAGGTTTGGGGTTATCCGTGGTTTAGGGATGACTTGTATGTTATCATCCATTGTCCAAGAGTTGAAGGCAACGCTGCTTTCAGGGAAGTTGTTCCTCATCTGTGCTTCAGATGGGATCCGACCAAAGCACGAAAGAGCTTTCCCAGAGATCCAAAGCCCTGTGGAGGCGAGGACCTGAGGGCAGGGCAGGAGACACACCTACTTTGCAGTTCACCTTTGTCCTTCAAGCACCACACCTTGCCCTGTGTTTGTTCTTCCAGCCCTGACAGCCCCCTTCTACGTTTCTATCATAAAGGACTGCTTCCAAGACGAGGATTTCGAAAGGTGCCTTTAGCACTGGAAAGCTCCTCCCCAAAGGCTTTGCAAAGTCAACAGGAGGCCTGTGGATTGTAGGTGTTTGCTCTCAACACACAGAGTTTGCAGAGAAATAGAGGTCACACGCTACCACTTCTTATGGCTCCTTGAGGCCTTCTTGCCACTTCTTGAGCCCTCGTGTAACTATTGCAAAGCCCGCGTGGGGCCGGGCAGAGCAGGGGGAACACCGCCCTGACCCCTGGGGCTTTGGGCACCGCCTGGCGCCCGCAGCGAGAGCACCCGCGGTATAGACACCGCAGGCACTGCCAGGAGGAAGGACCCAAGCAAGCTCCATGAACGCGATGTGTTCCTTGAGGGCGGAGGGCCGCACCGCGGGAGCCAACAGCTTTTTGATTTATTCCAGCGCTACTGTTTCTGAGGGAATGGCAAATTATTTCTTCTCAGCTACTTTGCTGGTTTCCTTTTACATAATTTCTGCGTCTTTCAATTATTTGCACTTTGGGGGAGCTCTAGGGCCTTCCTAGACCATACAGGTGTTTAGACGGGAGTGTCCTTTTAATAGAACACCATTTATAATATCTGAGCTTACAAAATTGGCAAATTATGGGAATGAATTTTTTTTTTTTTACCACAAAAGGATTTTGTGATCAAATTCAGGGTCCCTTTTTTTAATCCATAATTCTCTGTAGTGTCTATAACATCACATTTGTGGATTTCTTTGTCTTGACTTCAGAAGTAATCCATGTTCCTAGCCACAGTACATCATGGCAGTTAAAACGGTGTTTTTTATTTCAACAAGATCTAGATTTGAGACCAGGCTCTGCCACTTACTTGCTATGTGTTTGAATAAGTCTCTATCCTTTAGAAAATACAAATTTAAATTGTTGCAAGTATTAAATGAGATAGCATAGCTCAAGCACTTAGCACACAGGAAGGGCTCACTATTTTAGTCTCATCAGAGTATTGTAGAGGTTGGTTTACCCACCTCTGACTTAAATGCAGCGTTTTTGTGTCTTGTTTAAGTGTGAGATCTTCTTTAATTCTGTGTCTTACTTCAGTGACCATTTTGCCCACTCTCTGTCCTGCCCAACGGATTTGGTTCTAGAGCTCTGGGATTCCATCAAAGACCGAAGTCAAAGGATTGGATTGGAAAGGTCCAGATCACACTGGCTATAGGGTGAGAGTTGGAAACTAGATGGGGTTTCTTTCTAAAATAGTGCTTCTCAAAGTGTAACCTCTTTATCAGAATCACTTAGGAGTGTTTATTAAATTGCAGAGGTCTAGTGTCCTGCCCCAGAGCTTTCAAAGTAGACTCTTTTGGGTGGGGGGTTCTGGGGTAAGACTCTGCATTGTAATAATCACCCAGGTTATTCTGATGCTAACTAAACAAAATTCTGGAACTATTCCAGGGCATTCTTCACGTTTGCTCGATTATGGAATGGCCTGGGGATGCTTAATAAAAATAGGGTTTCCTGGGCCCCACCCTGTAATTTCAACGGAGGAGCCTGAGGTTGTGTATTTTTAATATGTATCCCCAGGTGACTGTGATGTTCTGGCAAATGCAGGAAATGCTGTTCTAGAATGACTGCCCAGTGGCATGTTTGGTGGTAGTGGTAGTAGTGATTGGGGGGGAAGGGGGGTTTGTATGATCCAGAGAGTGACTTAGGTCAAGGGTTGAGCCCCCATTGTCAGGGCTCATTTTGCTTTTTAACATCTTCCCCAGGGTGTGAAAGTCTTTGTCCAGTCCCTCCCACAGTGTTTGAGAAAGCAAAAAAATAATAATAATAATAATAAAATCTGGGGAGATGAATTGAACGCAAGAGTGAAGAGAGAAGCAGAAGCTTGTGGGCAGAAACCTGCAATCCCAAATGAACAACCATGGGACCACGGGTAAACGGAAAAAATGACTGCTTATCATCACAGTCGTTCCCAGTTCTCTCTTACAGCCTGGCTCAAGTTCTCACTGTGAGATTTTCCACGGAATGCTTCCCTTCCTTAAGACAGTTTGAGTAGATTTATAACCCAAATGGTTTTAATCAAGACAATGCTCCGCAGCAGGTGCTGGGCGCCGAGCCACCTGTGACTGAGCTGTTCCTTTCACTACTTTCTTTCAGGCCTCCATGCCAGCTGCTGCCACCAGATTCGTTCTCTCCGGGCCTCGGCGGCCTTCTTCAGGGGCTTGCAGCAGCAGTCCAGTGATGACAAGCTGCCAGGCTTTCTGCACAAGTCTTAGTCTGTGGTGAGTAAAACAGTAACCTCATATTTTATTGACAGATGCAGCTACCAGGTAAAAAAAAAACCACTTGTTACAAAGATGCTCTCTTGGTATGCCCATCCCTTCTCCATGGTGCGCTCCTTACTCCCAGCAAAGTGGGACAATACTTTTAGTCCGCTGTCTGCTCAGGGATGGGAAGGCAGCCTATAATCAGAGCAGAGTCTGCTTTCTGTTTCTTCGACTGATGGTCACATGGCATCTGTTCTGTAATTCTGCCCCTCAATTACTTTGGACCTGGGTCTACCACCTCATGACAATACTGTTTTTCCCTTTCCCTCTGGGAGGTATTAGCCGTCATCCCAGTGGGTAATAGAACTTTGCAGTAGGAAGACTCTAATACCAACAAGAGTTCTTCATCTATCTTGTGTTTGACGTTTCAGCCAGCAAACATTTATTGATGAGGGCTTGATCCTAGTGAGATACTATAGGGGGTGCAATCAAAGGTAAATATGATAAAGTCTCAAGCCAAAAGAAATCTGTACAAGAAGTGCAGTGACATTCCAATGGATGACATATCCAAGGGTCAACCATGATACAAAATTGTAAGAGTCAGGATATTAAGAAGAGAAATAATATAGGAATTTTTTAGTTGTGATATCTGTGTGTATCTTTATCTTTACATAAAATGAAAATATTATCAGGGAAAAGCATTAACGATGTGCATTGTATTAAGTTCTTTGTTATCAATGAATCTAAAACACTTCAGTCATTCACAACTGTTGGGTTCTTTTAACAAATGATGGTGACCTCCCATAACTGAAGGTAGAAGAAGGGTCTAGGTCTTGTTCCCCGCAAACTTGCTACCAAAGCCTACAAAACAAACCTAAACATTTATTAGCACACAAACACAAAGAGTTATACAATGTGCTTTTATCCATTCTTCATCATCCAGGCTCCCTACTTGGTCCCTCTGCTGGTTCCCTTTCATGACAATTTCACAATGCAGCAGTATTCTTTAGGGAGGATCAACTAGCCACCCAGTCTGAATCAGACAATAAATCCTTGGTTAGAGATGGGACACAGGACCGAATGGGACTTCTAGGCTGACGCATCATACTGAGAGGTATTGGGCTGCTGAGCAAGACAGGTTCATGCCTAGGTGGGGGTGTCCGTACCTTGCTAGTCAGTTCAAGCATACTCAACACTATTCATGTTGCCTTTGAAAAATTACTTGTAACTCCACTTATGCTAATGAATAACCCCTTCACTACAGATAGAGATAGAGATAGTTGAAGTACTCATAGTATTCTGGAATGTGATCTCCTGAGTGGGCCTTTAAAACATTAAGTGCCCATGGACAGTTTATCCCAGATTAGGAATGTTAGTCAGGTACTCTTAGCATATAGATTAATACCAACACACACACTTATATAACTTATATCACAATATTTATGTTGAAGTATTTCAGAGAAATCAGACAACATAACAAGTGGACAATAAAACAGATCTTTAATTTAGTTGTCATATAATGTCAACAAGAGGATTAAATGAGAAGGATTAAAATGCACATTACATATGGAAAAATAATTAGAAAAAAAGAGTTTGATAATAGTTAATTTGAACAAACTTAACAGACAGAAGAACAGATAATATACAGTTTGTTTGATATTCAACTCCAGTTCTATTAAAGAATATCACATTGGGCCAAAGAATATGACTCTGCCTTCTTCTGTCCACATCCTCATCCTTCATCATCCCGGGTTGCTCATTCATTCATTTTTTTCCACTTGACCAAAAAATTTTTTATTATTGATACTTAAATTTTTTTCCAGTGTTCCAACATTCATTTACCATTCCCACACCCAATGATCTATGCAATAGGTGCCTTCAGTACCCATACCAGGCTCTCCCATCCCTCCAACCCCCTCCCTCCAAATCCTTCAGTTTGTTTCTGTGTCCAAAGTCTCTATTGTTTCGTTCTCTCCCTGGATTACCCTACTTCCCATTTACTTTCCTTCTCCTACTGTCTTCTACATTACCCCTTATGCACCGCAAGTAAGTGAAACCATGTGATACTTGACTTTCTCTACTTGGCTTATTTCACTCAGCATAATCACTTCCAATCCAGTCCATGTTGCTACAAATTGGATATTCATCCTTTCTGATGGAGGCATAGTATCCCATTGTATATATGTACCACTTCTTCTTTATCCATTCATCTGTTGATGGGCACCTTGGCTCTTTCCACAGTTTGGCGACTGTGGCCATTGCTGCTATGAACATTGGGGTACATATGGTCCTTCCCTTCACTACATCTATATCGTTGGGGTAAGTGCCCAGTAGTGCAATTGCAAGGTCATAGGGTAGTTCTATTTTTAATTTTTTAAGGAATCTCCACACTGTTTTCCAAAGTGGCTGCAACAGTTTACATTCCCACCAACAGTGTAAGAGAGTTCCCCTTTCTCCGCAGCCTCTCCAACACTTGTTGTTTCCTGACTTCTTAATTTTGGCCATTCTGACTGGTGTAAGGTGGTATCTTTGTGTGGTTTTGATTTGTATTCCCCTGATAGCTAGTGACGCTGAACATTTTTTCATGTGTCTGTTAGCCATTTGTGTATCTTCTACGGAGAAGTGCCTCTTCATGTCTCTTGCCCATTTTTTGATGTGTTCATCTTCTTTTTGGATGTTGAATTTGAGTAGTTCTTTATAGATCTTGGATACCAGCCCTTTGTCTATAGTGTCATTTGCAAATATCTTCTCCCATTCTGTGGGTTGCCTCTTTGCTTTGTTGACTGTTTCCTTTGCTGTACAGAAGCTTTTTATTTTGATGAAGTCCCAGAAGTTCATTTTCGCTTTTGTCTCCTTTGCCTTTGGAGACGTGTCTTGAAAGAAGTTGCTGTGGCCGATGTCAAAGAGGTTACTGTCTATGTTCTTTTCCAGGATTTTGATGGATTCTTGCCTCACGTTGAGGTCTTTCAACCATTTCGAGTTTGCCCTTGTCTGTGGTGTAAGAGAATGGTCTAGTTTCATTCTTCTATATGTAGCTATCCAATTTTCCCAGCACCATTTATTGAAGAGACTGTCTTTTTTCCACTGGATATTTTTTTCCTGCTTTTTCAAAGATGATTTGCCTATAGATTTGTGGGTCCATATCAGGACTCTCTACTCTGTTCCATTGGTCTAGTTCTCTGTTTTTGTGCCAGTACCATGCTGTCTTGGTAATCACAGGTTTATAACAAAGCCTGAGGTGAGTTAAGGAGATGCCCCCAGCTTTGTTTTTCTTCTTCAGCAATTTCTTAGCAATTCAGGGTCTTTTTTGGTTCCATATAAGTTTTAGGATTGTTTCTTCCAATGCCTTGAAGAATGTTGGTGGAATTTTGATCGGAATGGCATTGAAAGTGTAGATTGCTCTGGGCAGTATAGACATTATGGCAATGTTTATTCTTCCGATCCATGAGCATGGAATGCTCTTCCATCTTTTTGTGTCTTCTTCAATTTCTTTCATGAGTGTTCTGTAGTTCCTCGAATACAGATCCTTGACTTCTTTGGTTAGGTTTATTCCTAAGTAGCTTATGGTTTTTGGTGCTATAGTAAATGGAATCGATTCTCTGATTTCCCTTTCTATTTTTTCATTGTTAGTGTATAAGAATGCAACTGATTTCTGCTCATTGATTTTGTATCCTGCCACATTACCTAATTGTTGTATGAGTTCTAGTAGTTTGGGGGTAGAGTCTTTTGGGTTTTCTACATAGAGTATCATGTCATCCGCAAAGAGAGAGAGTTTGACTTCTTTGCCAAGCTGGATACCTTTTATTTTTTTCTGTTGCCTGATTGCTGTTGCTAGGACTTCTAACACTATGTTGAACAGTAGTGGAGAGAGTGGGCATCCTTGTCTTGTTCCTGATCTCCGAGGAAAGGCTGTCAGTTTTTCCCCATTGAGAATGATATTCGCTGTGGGATTTTCGTAGATAGATCTTATGACGTAGAGAAATGTTCCCTCTATCCCTATATTTCGAAGAGTTTTGATCAGGAATGGATGTTGTATTTTGTCAAATGCCTTTTCTGCATCAATTGAGAGTACCATGTGGTTCTTCTCCCTTCTCTTATTGATTTGTTCTATCACGTTGATTGTTTTGTGAGTGTTGAACCACCCCTGCATCCCTGGGATAAAACCCACCTGGTCATAGTGGATAATCTTTTTAATGTATTGTTGGATCCTGTTGGCAAGGATCTTGTTGAGAATCTTGGCATCCGTATTCATCAGCGATATTGGTCTGAAGTTCTCCTTTTTGATGGGGTCTTTGTCTGGTTTGGGGATTAGAGTAATGCTGGCTTCATAGAAAGAGTCTGGAAGTTTTCCTTCCGCTTCTATTTTTGAAAGAGCTTCAGGAGAATAGGTGTTATTTCTTCTTTGAATGTTTGGTAGAATTCCCCAGGGAATCTGTCTGGTCCTGGACTCTTGTTTTGGGGGAGGTTTTTGATCACTGCTTCAATCTCATTACTAGATATAGGTCTATTCAGATTGTCAATGTCTTCCTGTTTCAGTCTTGGAAGTTTATACGTTTCTAGGGATGTATCCATCTCTTCTAGGTTGTTAAACATATTGGCATATAATTGTTGTTAGTAATTTCTGATGATTGTTTCTATTTCTTTGATGTTAATCGTGATCTCTCCCCTTTCATTCATCATTTTATTAATTTGGGTCTTCTCCCTTTTCTTTTGGATTAGTTTGGCCAATGGTTTATCGATCTTATTGATTCGTTCAAAGAACCAGCTTCTAGTTTCGTTGATGTGTTCTACTGTATCTCTAGTTTCTGATTCATTCATCTCTGCTCTAATCCTAATTATTTCCTGTCTTGTGTGAGGGGTTGGTTTAATTTTTTGTTGATTTTCCAGTTTTTAAGGTGTAATGAGAGTTGGTGTATTCGGGTTTTTTCAATTTTTTTGAATGAGGCTTGGATGGCTATGAATTTCCCCCTCAGGACTGCCTTTGCTATATCCCATAGGTTTTGGATCGATGTATCTTCATTCTCATTGGTTTCCATTAGTGGTTTCAGTTCTTCTTTGATTTCTTGGTTGATCCACAGATTCTTGGGCAGGATCGTCTTTAGCTTCCAAGTGTTTGATTTTCTTTTGAATTTTTTATGGTAGTTGAGTACCAGTTTCATGGCATTGTGGTCAGAGAATATGCAGGGAATAATTTCAATCTTCTGGTATCTTCTGGTTGAGCCCTGATTTGTGACCTAATATGTGGTCTATTCTGGAGAAAGTTCCATGTGCACTCGAGAAGAATGAGTATTCTGCTGTTTTAGGGTGGAATGTTCTGAATATATCTATGAGATCCATCTGGTCCAATGTGTCATTCAAGGCTCTTGATTCTTTTTTGATTTTCTGTTTAGATGATCTGTCCATTGCTGAGAGTGGTGTGTTAAGATCTCCTACATTTAATGTATTTGTATCAATATGATTCTTTATTTTGTTTCACAGTTGGCTTATGTAGTTGGCTGCTCCCATGTTGGGGGCATAAATATTTACAATTGCTAGATCTTCTTGATGTATAGACCCTTTAAGAATAGGGACGCCTGGGTGGCTCAGTTGGTTAAGCGACTGCCTTCGGCTCAGGTCATGATCCCGGAGACTCGGGATCGAGCCCCACATCGGGCTGCCTGCTCGGCGGGAAGCCTGCTTCTCCCTCTCTCACTCCCCTAGCTTGTGTTCCCTCTCTTGCTGTGTTTCTCTCTGTCAAATAAATAAATAAAATCTTAAAAAAAAAAAAGAATGATGTAGTGTCCTTCTGTGTCTCTGACTACAGTCCTTAGATTAAAATCCAATTTTTCTGGGAGAGCCTGGTGGTGGGTACTGGGGACACCTAAAGCGGGGAGCACTGGGTATGGGGAATGGGGAATGAATCTTGAAACACTGGAAAAAAAAATTTAGTAACAATAAAAAAAAAAAAATCCAATTTTTCTGATATGAGAATTGCTACCCCGGCTTACTTTTGGGGTCCGTTGGCATGAAAGATGGTCCTCCATCCCCTCACTTTCAATCTGGAAGTGTCTTTAGATTCAAGATGAGTCTCTTGTAAACAGCATATGGATGGGTCCTTTCATTTTATCCAGTCTGCAACCCTGTGCCTTTTTATTGGAGCATTTAGGCCATTCACATTGAGAGTGATTATTGATAGATATGTTTGTATTGACATCATGTTGCCTGTGGAGTTCATGTTTCTGTAGATTACCTCTGTAAATTTCTGTTCTGTGTTGCTCCTGGGTCCGTTTCTCTTTTATAGAACCCCTCTTAGTATTTCTTATAGTGCTGGCTTGGTGGTTGCATAATTTAGACTTTGGCAGTCCTGGAAGCTTTTTATGTCTCCTTCCATTCTGAAAGTCCACCCTCCTAGATACATTATCCTTGGTTGCATATTTTTGTCATGTCATTTCCTGAATATGTCTTGCCAGCCCTTTCTGGCTTGCCAGGTTTCTGTGGAAAGGTCTGACATTATTCTGATGGTCCTCCCTCTTTATGTAAGGGATCACTTCCCCCTAGCTGCCCTTAAGACATATTCTTTGGTTTTATGATTCATGAATTTCACAATTATGTACCTTGGGGTTTTTCTGGCCTCATTGTTCTTGGGGGGTGTCCTCTCTGCCTCTAGGACATGAACATTAGTTTCATTTCCCAGATTAGGTAAATTTTCATCCATGATTTGTTCAACTATATCTTCTAGGCTTCTTTCTCTCTCAACTCCTTCGGGGATTCCAATAATTCTGATATTGGAGCAATTCATGGCATCATTTATTTCCCTTATTCTGTTTTCATGGGATTTTAGCTGTTTGCTCCAAGACTTCTCTTGCTCCTCTTTCTTAATCCATCTGTCTTCTAAATCACTGATACGATCTTCAGCTTCACTTACTCTAGCTGTTAGCATATTTAAATTAGATTCCATCTCATCCATAGCCTTTCTAACCTCAGCTTTCACTTCTGTTATTAGGGCTTCCATTTTGAGACTAATGTTCTTTTTCAAATTAGCCATTGCTTGGATGATTGCTGCCCTGAATTCCATTTCTGTCATATTGTTTATGTTCATTTCCAGTAATTCTGTGACCGAGGTTGCAGTCTCAGGGTTCTTCTTCTGTTGGATGTTCCTCCTCCGAGTCATTGTGGCAATGAGTGGTTGAGGGAGTGTATAGCTAAATATATCAGCCACTATCCAGGTGGATTGGCCACTGGAAGGTCTTGGAACAATCAGAATTCACCACCAAAAAGGAAGGAGAAAGAAAAAAGAAAACAGAAGAAAGGAAGCAAGAAAGGAAACCCCTGACAGAGTTAGGCCCAGTGGTAGGATTTATGTGGTACAAAACTACTACAGGGTAAAGAAAAAGGCCATCAAGGGTAAATGAAGAGATCAAAAAGAGAAACCCAACCTGGATGACCCCCAAGACCAGTATTTATATAGTACAAAAGTAAAAAGAATTACACAGAAACATTAACAGACTAGAGTGGGAAGGTGAGGGCAGACACTCCTTGTGGGCAAGGAGAGTGTTTCAGATTCTCCTGGGTTTGTCTTGTTATTATTGTTGGAGGAGCCCACTTTCTAAAGATATAGGGAGATTGGAACTGGTTGTATATAGGGGTAGTATTGAATAAGGATGTAGGATTACCTTGAAGCTTATAACTACATGTATATGTAAAAGAAAAAATAAAGGAAAGAAGAGAGAAGAAAGGGAAAAACAGATAAAATAAACAGGGAAACAAGAGGCAACAACAACAACAGAAAATACAGGAATGTGTTTCAAAAAATTTCAAGGTAAAAAATTGTTATGGAGTGTTGTATTGAGTATCACATTGTGATAAAAAGTGGGTTAAAAATTAAAAGAACAAAAACCATGAGAATGCATTTTTAAGTTTAAAATGGAAACTTTAAAAGTAAAAATAGAAAAAAGTTAAAAAAGCAAATAAGGTGAAAAACTGTATCAATAAAGTGTACAGCTTTTGGGGCAGTACCAGGAGTTTAATAAATTGCCTTTCCCCCCCATGTTGGGGCTTTACAGTTTGGGTGTTATCCTCCTGAGCTTCTGGCTTGCCTTCTGGGGGCAGGGCCTGCCGCGCTGTTTTCAGTCCCTTCTACCTGGGCAGCGTCTCTCCGCCCCCTTGCTAGAGACTGGTCTCCATGGTAACCAGGTTGTCAGGGTATAGTTCTCTGGTGGGGGGCTGTTCTTTTACGGCCTTTTTCAGCTGCTGAGGAAGTCAGGTCGGAGCAAGATGTCTGCGCCCAGACCTCCTTCCCAGAGAGAGCCCATACACAGAGAGAGGCACTGTACTGCCTCCTCCTTGGCAGCCTGTCACAGCCGGGCAGGCGCAGATGCTGGATTGATTTCTGTCCAAAGCCCCCGCTTGTCGTTTCACTCCCGCACCTCAAAACCGCAACTGATTTTGATTAGCGCGACCTTGTCTGTGCCCCGGGAGGCTATATGGCCTTCTGGCAGGAGGGACTGAGGACCTGTGGCCCCGCAGGTCCTGTGCAAGTCTGCAAAATCGCCTTCCCTGGGGGGTCCATGCCTGGCCCACGGGGTGGAGAGAATGGGAGAGAAAAGCAGCAGAGGAAAGGGAAAAAAAGAAAAAAAAAAAAAAAGTAAAGTTGCGGGAAAATAGACTCTGCGCCTCTGGTTTCCCCGAGTTCCTTTGCGCCGCACAGGGCACTCTTTCTTTCTGCGAATCCAGCTTCCGTGGTGGAAAGATAGACTCCGCACCACCGGCCTCTTTGAGTTCCCTGGAGCCGTGGGGCACTCCGTCTCCCTGCTGCAGCAGCAGAAAAACAGACTCCGCGCCACTGGTTTCACCAAGTTCTTTTGCAGCACTCAGGGCACTCTTTCTCTCTGCCCTTGACCAAAATTTACTGAGTCTCTACTCTCTGCCCAGACTGAGGTTACAAAGATGGAGATAAATGTTCCATGTCCTCAGTGAGTCTCCAGATGAGTGGAGAGCTGCTTTTTATTTATTTATTTGTTTGTTTGTTTTAAGATTTTATTTGTCAGAGAGAGCACGCACGCACAAGCAGGGGGTACAGCAGTCAGAGGGAGAAGCAGTCTCCCTGCTGAGCAAGGAGCCCATTGTGGAACTCGATCCCAGGACCCTGGAATCATGACCTGAGCTGAAGGCAGATGCTTAACCAACTGAGCCCCCTAGGCATCCCAAGAGTAAATTTATTTATTTATTTATTTATTTATTTATTTATTTATAAATAAAGCTTTATTTATTTATTTATTTGAGAGAGAGAGAGCATGAGAGGGTAGAGGTCGGAGGGTGAAGCAGACTCCCTGCTGAGCAGGGAGCCCCATGCAGGACCCAATCCTGGGACTCCAGGATCATGACCTGAGCTGAAGACAGTTGCTTAACCAACAGCCACCCAGGCACCCGAGAGCTTTCTTTTCAATAGGGACCACAGGTGGGAGTCCCAGGCCATAAATTCAGGACAACAAAAATTGTTAGCTCTTTTCCTCTAATCACATTTATTTTTTACCTTGATACTTCATTATGTTTGTAGTGAGAAATCAATGCACAGTCATAGGCAATTTAGGGTTTCCCTTTCCCCCTCCTCCCTGTGGGTGCATTTAGATCCCACTAGTTCTACGATATCAGTAAGGGAGCATCACTAGCTAGCACATGCCATCGGCTGTGGTGTGTGGACTCCTATCTGATTTCCAGTCACCATTCGCCACTGAGAGGCCCCTTCACCAATCCCCTCCAAGCTCCTCCAGTTCCCTTTTTGGATATAGGAAGTAAAACTCTCTGGGCTCTCCTCCCCTCTGGGCCTCCTCTCTTGTAGCCTATCCTTGTACACACCAGGCCACCTTCATGTGTACTCAGAGTCCCTCACCAGTGGCTTACTGTCTCTTGCTCCTGCCTCCCTTTTCTCTGGTTCTTGTTCATAGGATCTTCCAAATCAGTTGTTTGGTGGGGGGTGGGGGGGTGGGGGGGGATCTTTGTGCTATAAAACATTGAGGACCTAGGCCTTTGATCCTTAAAAATATTCTCCTTTAAGCAATGAACTGCCAACTTGGGTTTATTTTGGGAAACTCAGAAAGCTATATTAACTCATTTCTTGCTCTTTGAATTTTTTATTGAACAGCCTAACTCTGAAGACTAGTGTGTATAGACTGCTCCTCTGCTATAAATGGGGAAAGAAGAGAGCTATCAGAGAATATGAGGAAAAGAAGTATAGGTTTTTTCCTAAATGCTTTCCTTCCATATGGGCAATTCCGGTAAACTGTGTAAAGGGCTTTGACAGAGCTGACTGGGAGGTTCAGGGAAGGCTTCCTGGAGGAAGCATTTAGCTGAGTGTCTAGGGGGAGTGCACGGGGCAGAGAAAGTAGAATGATAAAAGGCCACAAGCATGAGAGAAATATGTCATATTTGGGATCTGCAAGCAATTTAGTGTGGCTGAAATATAATTTATGGTAGAATAGAAACTTGGCAAAATATGAGCTTAAACTGGCAAAGTGGGTTCAGATCATTAAATAGACCATCTCAAAAGCAGTGGGGAGCCACAAAGACAGTGACATTATCAAATCTACACAGCAGAGAGCTTGATCTGCCATTGGTGAGAATTCACTAAAAAGCAGTGGACAGCAGGGAAGCCAGGGAAACCAGTGAGCATGAATGTTCAGGAACCAAGCAACAGCTTAGGAGGCTCTGATCACATATAAAAGCAAGTGGAGGTAAAGAGAAAGGGAAACACCGGAGACATACTTGGAAATAGAATAAGTGAAATTTAGTGACGGAATGAATGATTCCCTTGTTTTTTGTGGGTGATGAGGTCATTCTCCAAAACACAAAATGTAAGGGGAAGAACTAGTTGGGGAGGATAAAGGAAAAATATCAATGTCTGAACAACATCCAAACCCTGCCCAGCAGGGTTGCCATGAAGGCAAACAATCTGGGCTGGAGATGGGAGTGGAATTCAGTTCCATAAAGAAGGTGGTTGAAGTCTAGGGAGTGACTTAAAATCCTATAAAGAGAGCATGTAACGGATACAGAGAAGAGGACTCTTTCCAGATGCTTAAAGATGGCTGACATTCAAGAGTCCATTCCTTTTGCGCCTTCTCTTCTGTTTCCAAACTGATTTGCACCAGAATGGTGATTCTTCTGTTTCAGGATTTAAATGCCAACTACAGAGTTTGCAATTGGTCGAAGTTCTGGTTTTTGAGAACAGCATCCTTAACTACCGTTTTCAAGACTTTCAAGATCTGGATGGAACATGTTTTTTTTTTTTTTTTTTTAATTGAACCTTTTGCCAGGCTCCTGGGTGGCTCAGTTAGTTAAGTATCTGTCTTCAGCTCAGGTCATGATCTTGCAGTCCTGGGATGGAGCCCCATATCAGGTTCCCTGCTCGTGGGGAGTCTGCTTCTTCTTCTGCTCTGCCCCTCCCCCTTGCTCCAGCATTCTCTCTCCCTCTTTCTTTCTCTCACTCTCTCTTTCACTGTCCCTCTCAAAAATAAATAAAGTCTTAAAACACACACACACACACACACACACACACACACACACACACACAAAACATATTGTCAATGAACTACAGCAGCCTGCTGATAATGGGCATGTAGTAGCTCCCAATCTAGTCTGTCCTGTGGTAAGAAGAGGAGCAGGAGGGACGCCTGGGTGGCTCAGTTGGTTAAGTGACTGCCTTCGGCTCAGGTCATGATCCCGGAGACCGGAGATCGAGTCCCACATCAGGCTCTCTGCTCGGCGGGAAGCCTACTTCTCCCTCTCTCACTCCCCCTGCTTGTGTTCCCTCTCTGGCTGTGTTTCTCTCTGTCAAATAAATAAAATCTTTAAAAAAAAAAAAAAAAAAAAGAAGAGGAGCAGGAATGTTTTCATAGTTCCCAAACTGAAAGGAGAGAGGATATACAAGTTTTGTGCTGCTAAAAAGGACTCCATTTCTTCTCAGAAGCCTTATATTTTCACACCTTCTCTATTACATGATGAAGGGCCTCCTGGTCTGTAACAGAGCATTTCTTAATGTTTTCATATCACAAAACACCAACTGATAATATTTTTATGCATAGAGTTATAAAGTGTTTCTTTAAAAACTTTTTATTCTGTTAGGATAACAGAAAAAACCTGAAATAATATATGGTGAAAAAAATAATGTGATCTTGAAAAGTAAGGAAATAAAATTCCTTCACTGTTTTTCACTATATGATAAAAATAATTATTAATCATAAGATTTGAAAGTATCTTCCCATTTACTCCCAGCACATCTGCAAGTTTTTTGTGGAACACCAGTGTTCCATGGCACACAGTATGAGAAACACCGTTGCGGTGATTTGATTATAGTGGTCCACAGTTCTGTGCTCATGATGTGGGGCCTCTTGATCTTTAAATCTGAAAGGCAATTTACAGAGAAGAAAAGGGATGGTCCAGGGAAGCTGGTGAATTCTGTTCTTCAGTTTCCACTGTCCTTGTCCTTAGTGCCCTTGGAGAGAGCAGGACTCTGGAAGGCCATAGAAAGACCCTTACAAACACCCGCAGGTTAGATAGTGATACTAGGTGATGCTCCGGAAGCAACTGCAGCAGTGAGAGGTGTAGGCACTATCATCAGACAGGCCTCCCAGAGGGCAGAGTGGCCAAGCCCCTGATTGCAACTAGCCTAGTTAGCTACAGGCCCCACTGCCACATCCCAGGGAGGGTGGAAAAGGCGGTAAGTGTCCTGGCCTTCTCATCTCCCGCTGTGCTCACACCAGCAGCAGCTGCATTGCAGAACTGTGTCACTCTCTTCCTCTCCGTGAATCCTGTGAGTGCAGGTAATATATTGTTAAGGAATATTTTTAAAAATACAAATATAAAAATGAAGACATGTCAAATATTGTGCTTAATTGAATAAATGAAGGAACCAAGAAGACATTCCCTCTGCTTTAAAGAACTCCAAGAACCACACAGAAACAGGGGGGAAAGTCTTCAGAAATAGATTTACTAAGAGATGCAAGATGTGCCCACCCACAGGGCAATAATCAATTTATTTGCATTTCTATAGATAAGACTCATTTGCATTATTATCCAGGGTCCTACAAGTACAGGGTTGCAGAATAGTTCAAAGAAGATGAAAGATGGGTATTATCCAGATGGGTGAGCTGCTTACTTTCTAGTTCATAGTAAATTTAATGTAAATTCTAGCTATGATGTATTGTTACAATAATAGCGTATTCGGAAGCAAGCCAGGTTTTGAATTGCATCTCAGTCACTCACTAATTGGGTGACCTTGGGCAAGGAAATTCATCTTTCTCAGCCCAATTTTCATATTGATGTGCCATTATTTGGGGACTAATGAGAAGTAACTAGAATAATGTTTGTAAAATACTCTATGTAAGCGTTAGCACAGAGTAAACATTCAATAGTGGTGGTATTATTTTTGTTATTAAAACTGGCAATTTTAACAATGCTGAAACCTCTCTTTATGTGGCTAGCTGTTGCTGTTTTCATTACCGGTGTGCTCAGCTAAAAGTAACTTTTGGATGTGAAGTTTTAGGTCATCAATAGATAAATAAATGGACCTCAAATATTGAGTCTGGCCAAATGGCATTCTTTCCAAAGCTAATTATTGAGTAGGTCTATGTTTAGGCTTTCTTGTATTTTTTAAAAAGTTCGGTATATCAGCAGCATATAGTGGCTTTTTATCCTAATAGATAGGAAATAAATGATAAACATTAAAAAAACAAAAAGGTAGGCATAAATACTCTTTGTCTCTAGACCCAGAAGGCAGGTGGTCAGTGCTCCCTACACACAAAGCACACAGCACACACAAAGATCTGAATCATTAACTCCTACTTCAAGAAACCCATTGCTTCAGAAAATCAGAAAACTGACAGGAAACTTCAGGACTAGCCCTCCATCCCTGCCTTTATTTTAGAGAGGGGAATCTTGTTCAGAGAGATTAAGTATACTGTCCAGTGTCACACAGCTAGCAGAGGTGAGACCGGAAGCCAAATCTCCCGATTCCTAAATTAATTTTCTCTGAATTTCCCTACATCATATCCATTGAGCTGGCTAAAAATGCAATGGCTGGCCGGAGTCCTCTCTGTATATTGAACTGAGAAATCAAGGCTCACAGAAATGACGCACCAGCTTCCCCACAACCTCAGGACAGAATGGACAATGCCAGAAAAGGAGGTTCCACTTGACTAGAGCTGAGCAACCATTGTCCAGGGTGGAACGAGCGACGCGCTCGTCTGGAGCATCTCATGGTTTATTAACTGCCACTGGTGCGCATGAAATATTCATTCGCTCTTTGCTGCAGTTACTGTCCCGCTGCATCAATAAACCGGTGCTCCCACATCTGTCTAGGTGCGCAGCTTGCAGAAGAAAAGCACCACACAAAATGGAAGAGGCCTCTTCTCACGACTGGCCCAGAGGCAGAATACCAGTGCACTTCTGGGTTTCTTGTCCTTTTCCCGAAGGGCAGCGTCCATGGGCTCCTGGACCGGGAGAAGCCCTGATGCCTTTGTTAGGGGAAGCTGTGGATGGGCTTGCTGCTTGTAATGCTCCCAGTTTCAGGCTGAGCTGAGTTCCCCCTCCCCCCCCCAGCCCCCCTCATCAGTAAGAAGGCGGGGCCCAGGAAGCCAGTGCTTGCCTGTCATGGAGGCTTGTGGGAAGTGGATTTCTGTTCGGTATGAGGCAAGGATCCGGGTTGCTCCCACCGGGTTGCTCCACGTAGCCTGTTCTTGGTGGTCAGCAGTGCTGCTCATCCAGAGTAGAGTGAACTTTTTGCACCACTTCCCTACTCTTGAGCCTTCTTCATTGAGGTAGTTTGTTTTTTGTTTTTTGTGTGTTTTCCACCTGTTTACCCCTTCGCTGTGTTCGTCCCCCTGGGGGACTATTTCCCATAAAAGTTTGTATCTGTGATCATGCATTCTCAATAATCATTTGCAAATCTCTAGCTCTAGTCCAGGGCGTTCTCTTCAGTTTTAGATCTGTGTGTCCAACTACACCATCTGTCTCTACCGGGATAGCCCATTGCCCCTCAAACTCAGTAGGTCCCAGCCTGAACTTATTATTCCCCTCCAATGCCCACCCTCCCTCCTCTACTCACCAAACCTGCTCTAGCTGAACTGGATCCATTCCCAAGATGACTCATTACTGGCTGCCAAGATGATGCTGGTTGTCAGCAGGTTGCTTACGGAGGGCATTTGACCAGAGAGCCTCAGTTCCTCTCCATTTGAGCCTCCTTATGGGACACCTCTTGGTTCCTCACAGTGCAGTGCAGTGGCTAGGTTCTAATGGTGTTCCAAGAGACAGGAAGTGGGATATGCAGGTCTCTTTGTGCCTGGGTCTGAAAAGTGGCACAGCATTACCTCTATTTGTCAAGCAGTCACAGAGCCCATCCAGATTCAAATGAAATCCTGCCTCTATGGCGAGTGTCAAAGAATTTAGGGCTATCTTTTATCTGCCATACTCTGTGTCCAATCAAACTCTTGCCAGCCTGTCTCTGCTTCCTTGTCTTTCATACACTGTCCCTTTGGTCTTGAATGGCTTTCTCACCTTAGCCTATTTCCTGCTCTTTCTTCAAGGTTCTGCTCAAGAGTTATCTCCCCTTCGGGGTGCCTGGGTGGCTCAGTTGGTTGAGTGACTGCCCTCAGCTCAGGTCATGATCCCAGAGTTCCCGGATCGAGTCCCACATCGGGCTCCCTGCTCGGCGGGAAGCCTGCTTCTCCCTCTCTCACTGCCCCTGCTTGTGTTCCCTCTCTGGCTGTGTTTCTCTCTGTCAAATAAATAAAATCTTTAAAAAAAAAAAAGAGTTATCTCCCTAAGTCTTTCTTAACCCTATGCCCTCCAGTGTGTAACAGAACACCCTATGTTACTGTTTATTATTTTGTGTCTTTCCCACAAGACTGTGAGCACTATGAAGGCAGGGACTGTCTTATTCTTATTTGCATCCCCAGAACCAAGCATGGAGTTGGGCAGAGGAAAGACCTCTGCAAATATTCGCAGAGTGAGTAAATGTTTCCTCAATATAACTTCTCAGTGGTGCTGTAAGATGGTAAAAGTTGAGTGTTATTCCTATTTTACTGTCCCAACTTCCTTATCTTAGATAAAAAGAAATAAATAAACAGGTATGGCAAAGAGTCATGACATTATCCAAGGTCTGGCTTGTAGCCAGGAAGACAATTCAGTTGAGTGAATAGAAGTTCAGTTTCCCAAAGTAAGTTGGAAGCATAGGTCTAGGGACAAGGTTGGAAAGGCCAAGAAAAAGACAACCATGAATGGAGACAGTTGTTTAACAGAAAATGAAGTTACCCGTTCTATTCTGTGTTCACTGGGGGAACTCAAATGACCTTCTGTCTACTGTCAGGAAACTAAAAGTAGCAAAAGGGATGGAAGATTGTCTGGTAGAATCTGTTTGGAAAGAAAGCAGACGTGGTGCAGCGCTATGTACAAATAGAAAGGTGGATCTAATGCAGATTCTCAGAATGGCAGTGGGAGAGTGAGAGTTTGCCAGGAATTCTCAAGTGTCTCTTCAGAGCTGAGAGAGACAGCTGTTATCAGAAAAAGAGACTGTGCTTAGAGGCCCAAGTGTTAGGGTCAATTGGATAATTCATTGGAGTTAAAACCTCAGCTAAGATAAAACATCCCTCAAGGGCATCTAACTTTCTGTGCTCTGATTTCATGCTTAACACATCCCTTCTGTTCACTAATTTGGCTTCTTAACATATTTTTTTATTAGAAAAATATTCTCTTGATATGAGATATGGGTATTCCAGTCACTAGAAAGAAAATTTCCTTCATGTAAATTCATTGGTACTGCAGCTTTTAAGCCTTTTTCTTTTTTTTTTTTTTTTTTTTCCAATTCAACTAGTTGGGAAGAATTCTCTGGTACAGAGTTGAATGGATTTTTTGAGTTTTGGGGTCTTTGAATTTTTTAAATTCACACAAGTAAGTCATATATACTTTCTCCTTGTAAGTGATTCAAGTAGTTGAAATAACTATATGCCAAAAAAGCCCCTTTCACCACCCAGCCCCATCCATCTCCCAGTCTCAGAAATAATCATTGTTATGAGTCCAATATGCAGCTTTCAGTCTTTTTCTATGCATTTAGCTAGAGAGATGTATGTATTTATACATTTAGAAATGTCCCTTTCAATTTTTATACAAAAAAAGTCATAATAAACATTTCCCTTTTTCATGGAACTCTTTCCCATGAAAATTCTTCTACATTGGTACACAAAGCTCTATATATCAAAGCTCAAATATCTTCTTATTCCTTATGGCCACATGTTTTTTCATAGGATGTATTAACCAGAATTTTCCAGAAGAAGGTGTTTGTATTAGATACCCAGTTGGGGAGGGGAGAAGTTTATTATAAGGAAGTAGTGCACGTGCTAACGACGGCTGGAAGGTCCCAAGATCTTCACGGTGGATTAGCAAGTGGGAAACCCAGGAAAGCCAGTGGGTCTCGAGTCTGAAGGCCTATAGGCTCAAGCCCCAAGAAGATCTGATGTTTCAGTGTGAGTCCAGAGACAGAGAAAAACCTATGTCCTAGTTAGAAGGCAAGAGTTCTCTTTTACTGTGGGGAAAGTTAGCCTTTTGTTGCAATCAGGCCTTCAAGTGATTGGATGAGGGCCACCTACATTAGGGAGGACAACCTGCTTCCTTCAGTGTATCAATTAAAATGTTAATTGCATCCAGAAACACTCTTGCAGAGATACTTTAAATACAGTTTGACCAAATATCTGGGTACCCATGACCCAGTTAACACATGAAATTATCCATCACATAGGATTATAATTATTCTACTTCTGATGAATAGTTTTTCTTCTTTCCTTTTTTACCATTAAAAATACCACTTCAATATAAATTTTTTGATGATACATTTTGGGGCACATTTGTGTGTATTTCTATAGGGTATATTCCTTAAAAAGGAATTTGTTGGAGTGGTAGGTAGAATAATGCCCTCCCCCCAACAAATACCTGATGTCTTAATCCCTGGGGTTTATGAATATGTTAGGTTGCAGGGCAAAGGGATACTAATGTTGCAGATGGAATTAAGATTATTTTTTTAATTAATTTATTTGTTTGAGAAAGAGAGAGAGAGAGAGAGTGCAAGGAGGGGGAGGGGCAGAGGGAGAGAGAGAGAACCCTCAGGCAGACTCCCTGCTGAGCATGGACCCCCCCCCCCCATGAAGGACTCCATTCAGGACCCTGAGAGCATGATCTCAGCCAAAATCAAGTGTGTGCTGCTTAACTGAGCGAGCCAGCAGGTACCCCCAATGGAATTAAGATTCTCAATCAGAAGTGGGCCTACTATAATCCCAAGTGTCCTTAAAAATAGAAGATATCATAATACAGAACCAGAGAGATCTCAGTGTGAGAAGGACTATGCCCAAAAGATGAGAAAGAGGTCCACAAACCAAGGAATGTGGGTGCTCTCTAGAAGTTGGAAAGAACGAGAACAAAACAGATTCCTCTCACAACTCCAGAAAGGAGTGTAATCCTGCCAATTCCTTGATTTTTAGGTTGGTGAGACTCATTTTCTTCTTCTGAACGACAGAACTGAAAGATAATAAATTTATGTTGTTTTAAGTAACTGAATTGGTAATAATTTAAAATACAAGCCAGAGAATACCATTATACTGGGTTCTAGGAAATGTGTATTTAAATTTTGATGTGTGGGACACCTGGGTGGCTCAGTTGGTTAAGCATCTGACTTCAGCTCAGGTCATGATCTCAAGGTCCTGGGATGGAGCCCCACATTGGGTCCCTGCTCAGCCGGGAGTCTGCTTGTCTCTCTCCCTCTGCTCCTTCTCTGCTGGTGCGCTCTCTCTCTCTCTCTCTCTCTCTCTCAAATAAATAAAATCTTTTAAAACATAAAAATAAATAAATTTTGATGGATAATGAAAATGCTACCAACCAAAAAAGATTAAATAAAATTTTAGAAAAGTGTTTCGATTAACAACTTTATTACTAGTATAAGAAAGTTCATTTCCTCATACCATCACCATCATTGGGTTTCATCAGTATTTTTCATTTTTAATAATTTAGTTGGGTAAAAAATTATTATTGCTTTGTTGTTGAGCTTGAAAACCTTTTTACATGCTTTCTTCCTTATTTACAAATGGAATATTTATCTGTCCTTATTTCTGTGCAAGGCTGAGGATATTCTTTCTTATTGACTTATAGGTGCTTTTTAGACATTATGACTCTTAATCCTTTGTCTTTTATACATGTTGAAAATATTTTCTCCCAATCCTTCACAACTATGTTAACTTTAACTATGGTATCTGCTGTCATGTAGACAACAATTCCTTCATGGCTATGGGTTTTCTGTCTTGTTTAGGAGGAAAAGATTAATATCTTAACTAGAAAAACTACAGATGCCTGTTTGAGTCAAGTGATAAAATAGCTTGAGTGACCCTGAGTAAGACCAACATTCCATTGAGCATTAATTTTCTTAATATAGTAGTGCCTGTACCCATCCAAATGTTATTTACTGGAAGCCATCTTTTTTCTTTTTAAAGATTTTATTTGTTTATTTGACAAAGAGAGACACAGTAAGAGAGGGAACACAAGAAGGGGGAGTGGGAGAGGGAAAAGCAGGCTACCCGCCAACCAGGGAGCCTGATGCAGGACTCGATACCGACCCTGGGATTATGACCTGAGCTGATGGCAGACGCTTAGTGACCCAGGCGCCCTAACTGGGAACCATTTTATGCCATGCATAGATGCTGGGGAGGTATAAGCAAATGCAACACTCAAAGAATATATAGTCTAAATGGAGATATGGACAATGAGACAGTCATAACAACAACAAGAAAGCAACATAATCTGTGATAGAATTTGTGCAGAATCCCACAGGAATCTGTGGGAGGAGCCCCATATCCAGACCAGAAGTATTCATTGGGCTTGTTCAGGGGAGGCAAGAGAACAGGAAGAGCACACTGGACAGACAGAACCGTAGGAATGGAGGGTTAGGGATAAGAGCAGGGGCTGCAAACAGTTCACAGAATGGGGGTGACAGTGAGTGAGTCTAGGGGTAGGCAGGGACAGTTGCAACCCATATTATTCTGTATATTCTTTTTCCTGAAATCACTAAAAAGCCTTTGAAGTTTGAAGCAGGTGGGTGAGATATGGACTAGCCTTTAATAGAGACCATTTGGGCTGTTCTGTGGAAAAGGGGCTAAAAGGGATCATGATCAGAGGCAGGGAGGCCAGGGGCAGGGGAAGAAGACTGTTATACTAACCTAGAAAGAATGGCAAGAGAGACAATACACTAGTGGCAGGGGAATGGAGACACTGGACAGATTGAGGAAACCACCCATATTTGTCATATGTCAAAGGCAATATGTAGTGTTTTCCCAAGTAGAAGTTCTTTGTAAACTAAAAAATTCAACTTAATTGTGGAACTGTAGGCACTGTGACAGGCCAGTAGAGATCTTTCTGGACACAGAAGACTTTCCAGGAAGAAGTAAAAGTCATCATATTTACAGTATAAAATCATGCTTATTTTGTCCTTCCTATTTTGATCTTATTTATAGGGCGGTGAATGTAACCCTGGCATTAGCCCTTTCTTCCCAACAGCCCCTTATTCTTTGTGTTCCTTATTTTCCTACGTATGTGTTTGGAAATGAGAGGGCTCATTGTCCATCTTTCCTGATATTTCTAACTGCCATTCCCTGGCCTGCTACTGGCTGTCATTCACCTTTCTGTCGCTCACTTCCTGGAAATCCTGAACCAGGGGAGAAGATTCTGCTTCCTTGACCAATGGACCAGTGAAGGTGTGAGCAGGGGAGAAGAAAATTCTCTGATACTTTTCCATCCCTTTATTCTACATGACACCACTTCTCCAAGGGATAGAGGGACCTCACACTTTGCTGAAGCATTAGATTAGCCAAAAGGAATTGTAAGGTAGAAGAGCAAATCATTAAAACTATAGTCTAACATTTTTGCCTTGCTCCAAAAGACAAATGCTGCCCTCTGTTCCACTCTCATCCCCAGCTCTGCTTCTGTTTCTTGTTCTCCAGCGAGTGAGCAAACAACAATGGTGAAGAAACATGCCCTTTGCCAAGAGCATAGCTTTCCTGATTATAGTATTATTCTCTCAGCTCTCTCTTTCACTCAGAAATAGAAAAAATATTGAACAGTATTTCCCAGACCCACTGCTGGCTAATAGCTTCAACTGCTAATGTTTTATGAAATCTATCCCAGCCGATGTGGTGCATTAAGCAGAACCCGCTGGGTTAACATTTGCCCCCTTTCCTACTCTCTGCACCTTATTGGACCTCTACTGCTGTATGAAGAGGCTTTATAGGATCCAAAGCTCTGTATCTGCCCAGCAACAGTGATAGGAAATGAATGCTATCTTGACATTGCTAAAAGTCCTTTGGGACTGACATTTGGTGGGCCTTCCAAAGAAAGCTGAGTTTATGGACACTATGAGTTTGATTATCACCCACTTTCTAGGAAAAAAGCTTGAATTCAGCAGTCCCTGGTACCATCTGATTGTCATTAATTCTATCTATTGCTATTCCCCATGATCAAAAACAGACACTGAGTCATTGGTGCTTTGGCATAAAGATGCCCAGTCTCACTCATGGAACATCAGGACTTAAATGACAAGGGAGGCTAAGGAAGGAGACCATTGGAAATACATCCAGAAGTTATAGTGATAATCATAATGAATTTACATGTGCTGTCTTACCTGATCCTTAAAAGAGATAGGTATTTTTGCCCTTGTTTTAAAGATGAAAAAACTGAAGCTCAAAGGCTTTAGAAATTTTCCCAAAGTCATACATGTTGACGGGAAGTGGCATACAGATTTATGTGATCCTAGGCCTAAATGTTCCAACATCTTAGGCTGGGACCCATCATGTCCCTCTGCCCTGCCCAATGACTGCTATTATCCAGAAAAGTCAGTGACGAGGTCCAGGTGAGTTTTGAGTTTGGTTTTGAAGTAGGAGAGAAATGGGATCGGGCCAACAGGAAAGAAAGACAATCATTTTGGAATTGGGGGGGTAGAGATCTATTAAATCCTGGGCACGAAATGGGTGGATTGGGAGGTAACATGGGCACCACACCCTACGAAACAGGCTGGTGCGTCCAGCATTGTCTTCAGGGGATTTTTGTGTTTAACCTGCAATCAGTTTAACATTATGGACTGTTAGCCTCAGGGTCTGTACATGGTCACAGCCTCCAGTTTCATTAGGGATTGGGAGCTAGGGAAAGATAGGACTAGAATGAGCGGGATGCTGGAAACCTGACCCTTTCTCTTAGGGTTTGAAAGGGTGGCCGGTGTCACAAGGAGGAGCATCAGCTGGTCACCATCGGGCTATTTGCATCTTGACAGCCTCTGCTGAATTATTGATGCCCCTCACTACCTCGGGACCTCCCCCTTGTTAACAAATCGCACTCCTTATTAAAATTTAAAGAGGCAAATGAGTGCAATCTCTTGCACTATTATTCCTCTCTTCTTTTGCCATCTGAGCTCTAATTTTTAAGTCAGTCAGCCTGAAAGCTGTCTCTAGGGAGGTGGCGCAGCTCAGAGAGCCAAGACCAAGATAGGAAAACTGAAGGTCATCAGTACGACTGTGACCCGAGTCCCGAGTCAGTTAAAGGAGTCTGATTCTGGGCCAGGTGAGCACTGACTTTCTCTGAGTCACTGGAACATGTAAGAAAAAGTCTGTTCACCTCCTTAGTGGGACAGTGATGCCCCTGCCCAGCTGGCCACATCCCCAAAACTTCCCTAAAGTAGAGTGTGAAAACTTTGAAGTTGCAGTCCAAATTTGGGCTTGGGATGCTTTGTTTGGCCTACAGTGTCATGTTGTTTTTTAAAAAATGAAAATAATAGCCAAAAATTTTTAAAAATAGGTTTTACATAAACGTTTTCTGACTTTTCTTGAGAAATCAGAGAACTCAGGCTTTCATTTGCACATTGTGCTGACAGCGTCTGCTCTTCTCAATGAGGTAAGGCCTCTTCACCACAATTTTTACCATTTCGCAGGAGTGGTTGGATCTGTGACACCTGGTCCCAAGAAAGATTGCAAACAAGTGCTCCTGTGTGCCAACTCAAGTCTGTTAGTAGGACTGCCCGGGGCCCCCCTGATGGATCTGGTCAGTTATGAAAGACTGCGTTGCTCTTTCTAATTATTCACCTCCCCTTCCCTATAGGAGGATTAGATGTTTTAGAACAATTGCCATGTGACTATGCGCAGTTTATTGAAACAGATGCTCTAAGAGGTACTGTGGGCTATCAGCAGTTGTCTGCTCTTTTTCTCTGCCATGGGAATAACATACCCTGTGATCCTTCAGCCTGGATCCCAGTAGAAGGACACGTGGTACAGACGAGCCGCTGACTTACAGGTTGGAGCTGAGCCAGACCTCAGACGGAACACCAGCCAACCCCCAACCTTCGGTAACGTGAGTAAGTCAGCTGTAAGCCGCTGAGAGTTGGGGGATTAATTGTCACTCTAGTAGACCTGCCTGATACAGCAAGACTAGGCTTGCTAGAAAAAGGTACTGTGATGAAAAAGCAATATTTTCCTATTTTCTGAGAAGAGAAAAGTGATGGCCTCAAGGAATTCTTAAACATTAATTTTAATTGTCTTTAATTTTAAAAAATAGCTTCAGAGGATTTTGGAAACATAATAGCAGTGCCCTCAGAAGAACTGGGTCGAGTTCCTGGATGTACATTTAATGAGTCATTTTCCTTTTATTAGAAAATTATCTTTTTAAAAACCATAGGTATTGAAGTTATATTGTCAGTTAATTTCACTTTGCAATATGAAAAAGACATTGCAAAATACTCGTTATATAAAGGGTGTCTAGCGTCTGAGTTTTACTCACTGCTTTATTGTGAAATTGAATGATTTGAACTATTCAAAATTTCTTTGTCAGTACTATGTGAGTATGAATGCTCATTTTTACTAGGTTTGTGGTGATGTGATGACATTTTCTTGTTTCCTTCTGCATTAGGAGGCAGATCAGGCATTACTATCTCCATCTGAGAGATGAGCACACTGAGTCAGTAGGCAGGGACTCATCAGCTAGTTAAGGAGAGAACTGAGAGAGAGTCAGTTTTTCATCCAGTCTAGACCACCGGCATTCTGTTGCCTTACACAAAAAGAGGCCAGCCAGGGACTTTTGAATAATTTTGCTAATACACAGATTTCTAGTCTAATGTTGTCAGTTTTAATGAGATCTGGCCTGTGCTGATTTCTTAGAAGTAGCCAAAATCCAATTATCTACTTCCATATATATCTACCTTCTGCCTCCTTTGGCCCATGACATTGCTTTTAATTTACATTTCCAGTTTATAATGTCAATATTCACCAGTCCCTTTCAATCTTTGATTAACCTGGTCATTCTCTGAACCATCTGGTGGTAGGCATAGTAGTTATTCTTATTTAATAATTTGCACATGTACCATATTAGTTTGAAATACCCATGGCATGCAAAGTTAAATTCCAAGAGTTATAATTTGAATAGTTTGGTATCTTTCAGTAATTTTGGACTGTGTTGTCTGCTATGACTCTAGGTCATCCTTTTGGACAGGAAGGGCATTTTTGTCTATCTGGAGGGCATCCCTATGTTATGTCCTGTGGGTAGCCAGAAAACTCTGAAGGACAGGGACCTAAACTGAGCACCTGGCTCTAGCTGGCATATCCCCCTTTCAGAAGCTGGATCACTGGTTGGATTTCCTCCACTGCCAAGGTCCTGTGGGTCTCCTGAGGCACATGACCTCCATATTCCTCAAGGATTTGGAAATGCCATGTCAGTTGCTTAGGATTGGAGGGCAGACTGGCCATGGGACATAGTTCTTGCTTTGGAATGACTGTACATTTGAAACAAGAATTTTCTTTCTCTTGTGTTCCTCACTGACTTCTAACTGCTTCACAGAAAGTGGGTTTATGATGTGGTCCCATTAGGTAAAAGATATCCCTTCCATTGACTTAAAATGTGTGTTTTTTTAAGAGAAGGGTATACTGGCAGATCAGCAACCAGCAGGTAGTGGAGATGTTTCCCAGGGTCCGGGAGCACTCAGAAGGGCTATTTGTGGGGTGGAAGCAGTGAGGCCAGAGGTTATCCTGGTTTAAAAACGAATCTTCAGGGGCACCTGGGTGACTCAGTTGGTTGGGCGACTGCCTTTGGGTCTCATCATGATCCCAGAGACCCGGGATCGAGTCCCACATCGGGCTCCCTGCCCGGCGGGAGGCCTGCTTCTCCCTCTTTCACTCCCCCTGCTTGTGTTCCCTCTGTGGCTGGGTTTCTCTCTGTCAAATAAATAAAATCTTTTAAAAATAATAATAATAAAAATAAAATAAAAAGGAATCTTCACCTGGAGACGTCAAATCCTTAGAGTAGCCCTCCGTGACCCAGTCCCAGTCTTGCCTTGCATTTTTTACAGCCTCCTTAATGTTAACATGTCCTCAAGCCCCAAGACCTTTGGTAAATTTTTCTCAGGATCAGGCATGAGGACAAGGGGTTCCTCAAAGCACCACATTCAGTATGCTGGTCTGCCACCAAACAATCAAGTATCATCTGACTCGGTACTTCCCTCCCTGTTCAGTGGCATGGCCCATTTCCTACCCACAGGGAACAGAAGTGCCCCCATTGGACAGACTCCTGCCCATGCAACCTCCACTCAGTGTTTCTGGTCACTTTTCCCAGGAAGCATTGGCACAAATCAGAGCCATGTGCTCTGACACCCCCTCAGCACATAGCCAGCATGTGGGATCTTGCCCAGCCCTACACAAAGAAAACAATTCACCATTCCTAATATTTCACAGACACCCTGGAGTGTGTAGCGTGATTAGACACAACTGACCACACTTCTCTTTTCTTCAGCCACTTTTGAGGCAGGAGTGGTTACCGCCATCTTAGGTGTGAGAAAACCAAGGCTTCCCCGGTTTCCGTACTTGACGAGGCCACACTGCTAGGAAGCCACGGAGCCAGCAGAGTCAGACCTTTCACTCTGAGTCCATCTTCACCTCCAGAGGTCAGCCTCCTGAGCCCATGAAGGGCAGGCCTCCCCCTATGCCTACGAAAATCCCTTCTGTTTGCCCCCAATTGCCATTTCCCCCGTCTTCAGTCGGATCCCGCAGTGACCCTCCCACCTCAATTTAGCTTCAGACATACCATGAATCCTCCTACCACGGCCGTATTCCCTTACATAGTATATTTTTCTCAACGCCTGTCTCTTTTACAGTCTTCTCTGATGAATGGCTCTCTCTCTTCCCCAAGCCCTCAACAAAGACCCTACAGTGTGTGACGTCTCTTCCTTGAGATTTTTCAATGACTCCTTATTACCTACTTGATAAACACATAATCTCACCCAACATACAAGCCATTTCTCCTAACCTATTTCTATTCTTATCCCTCTTCCTTGTGAATCCTGTATTCTAGTCATCTTTCTTTGATTTGTATCCCTTACTGTCTCAACTCTGAATCCTTCCTCTTAGGGCCTAAAGGTCCTCACTCCTACAGGATGCTGTCCCTGACTTCTCTCTCCTCTTCAAGCCCAGGACACTTGGTTTGTGTCACTTGTAAGAAACCACAGTCTAGAGTGTCTGGTTACTTTTTCACATGTGTGTGCACACATGTGTGATCTCCACTACCAGTGAGGAGAGTCCTTGGGGGAAGGGATCCCATCTAGTATATCATCCTTTCCTGCTTTACAGTGTTCCTTGCACACAGCTAACACTGAGTAATTCCTAGCTCAGTAACAGTATATCACCATTCATGAGCTCGGCTCTGGCTATTGCTTCACTGGCAACCTATCATATGGCCATAGCTCCTGTGTGCAGAGCTCAAAGAACACCAGCCCAATGCCCACTGCTCTAGGAGGACTCCCCATTTGCCTACTGGAGCACAGTCCTGGCTACACAATCCATAGGACTAGGGGGTCTCACTTCCTCATAGAGTATCTGGAAGAACAAGGTGCATGTGAGAATGGTTTGAAACTTCCTCTGATTTCTGAAAGTTGAGTAGGTACTGAGACAGTAAGGTAAATAGTGGCTACCATGATGGTGCCTAAGACTATACATATTATGACCAGAGGTAAAGTCGGAAGTTAAAGCTACAATCCAAGAAAAGAAAACCTTTTCTTCCTCCTCCTTTTTGATCTCCTGCTGGAAGTTAAGGGCAGAAGGAAGCACATTACTTGAAGAAGAAATGCAGAGAGGCTGAGAATAAGGCACAAGCACACAGAATAATGACCTCATTAATATAGGAAACAGACTCATGCAGAGGGCAGGGCATGGCCAGGCTCCTTCAGGGAGACTTTGGTCATTGTTATAATTCCTCGGAGGTGTGGGACTGGCTTGCAATCTTTCTCCAGTCTCTGTAGCTGTGGGAGAGGAGCAGAGAGCACTGGAGAGCCCCAGAATCCCACTTCTGGCCCTCACCTTCCTCTAATCGTTGTAGGTGCTAACTTCATAGTACCTGACGTTAGCCTGCACACGTGCTGCCCCGCGTTAGGGCCACAGGACTGTCATCCTACCTCAGTGATGAAGGACTGACATGTGGACAAATGAAGTGACTTGCCCAAATTTGTTTGTGGTAAAGACAGTGAAAGAAAATGTGGGAGGAGATCAAGCTCTCAGGCAAACAAACTGTCCTTGGATGGACCCAAAGTACACATGCTTTATTTTGTGATCCTCCTTTATTGTCCTTCTCACTTATTCTTTCAAAAGGTTAGGTGTCCCCCCATATCCCTGGCAGGGCAGGAGCCCACACAGATTGGCTTATGCTCGCTCTTCCACACTACACTGATTTCCTTACTTTAATAAAGGCCCCCCACGGGCCTTCTCTCCCAGAGAAAGGGACAGAGATGTCCCAGCTGTCTGGAGTGACTTGTTCAAATCACTGAGCATGTGGTGGCCAAGTCTAGTTTGTACTGAAAGTAGCTGATGAGAAAACCTGTCCTCCAACAAGCAGCCTGGGCTGATGAGTATCTCTTTCTGACATATTTTTCTCTTTGGCTCCCTTCATAGCGCCTAACCGATGTCTTAATTTAATTACTTCTTGCATAATCTGTTCCTCCAGACTTGCCCTCACTATGGCCAGCCTTTACTCTCTCCTCACCTATTTCCTTAAAAATATAAAAATATGCATGCTCTGTCATTTGGCAAGCACTGTCATAGGTAGGAGAGATCTCTGTCCTGTCGGTCTCCACTCCCACATCGCTACTCGTTTTTCAAAATGAAATGAAATTGCCCCTAAGCATCCCAGAAACCATAGGCTGATGAAGCCATTTCATCTTTGGAGTGATTTCCACTTGTTCGGTGTCGCGGCCCACTGAGGGCTAAAGGGCATGCAATAGGAATGAGGATTCGCTGTAGCCTCTTGCTGGTACATTCCAGGTGTCTGGCCTGGTGGGAAGGAACAGAAATGGGAGTGGACAGGGTTTCCCCACAGGGGAAGTCAAAGGCAGTAATTTGCATTCTGTAATGGACATCATGTAGGATATCAGAAAAATCATGTACCTGGTCTTTGCTTTAGTTTCTTCTTTGATAAAATAAAGAGGATACTGATTTTAATTTGGTTGCTTTGTCAGTAAGTGCAAAATACTTTTAAACCATTTGAATGTCCAGGTAAAGCCTGGCATATGATCAGAATGAGTTAAAGCAGATGTGCTCTGGCTATGCCTCCTAATAATCCAGGGACCTTGGCCAAATTACCTAATACCATCAATCCCCCAGTCCCTTCAACTAGAATAAGGGAGTAATAATTAGTACCCAACTCATAGGATTGTGTACAGTTTAAATGAGTCAATGTATATAGAGCACTTAGAGTTATGTCTGGCATTTCTTTATTGCTTAGTATAGTAAGAGCAATCAGAACGCAAATAAACTAGCTTACATGAATAGAGTTATGGGTCTAGTCTATTCTTGCCTCATGGCATTTGACAGGCTGTTCTTAAAAATTTATATGGAAGAGCACAGGACAAAGGATCAAGCGAGGTAGTTTGGAGGAAAAAAAAAGAAACTTACCTTGCCAAATATCAAGAATTCTTATAGTGTTACAGCAATGAAGAGAGATGGTACTGGTGCAGGAATAGAAAAATAGACCAATAGACTAGAGAGCAACCACTAAAACATCCTGTACTTAAGTGAAAATTCGATATGACAAAGCTGAAAATGGATGGACAATTGGTTATCCATATAGAGAAGGATAAAAACAGATCACACACAAAAAATCAATTCTAAGTGCATTAAAAATCTCTACATGAGGGGCGCCTGGGTGGCTCAGTCATTAAGTGTCTGCCTTTGGCTCAGGTCATGATCCCAGAGTCCTGGGATTGAGCCCCGCATCTGGCTCCCTGCTCAGCAGGAAGCCTGCTTCTCCCTCTCTCACTCCTTTTGGTTGTGTTCCCTCTCTCACTCTGTCTCTCTCTGTCAAATAAATAAATAGAGTTCTTAAAAAAAGAACTCTACAAGAAAGCGGAAATGGGGGTGCCTGGGTGGCTTGGACAGTTAAGCATCTGACTCTTGATTTCTACTCAGGTCTAGATCTCAGGGTCATGAGATCAGATAGAGACCATGATCTACACATCTCTATACAACCACAATGGCTCTGCCCTGGGCGCATAGTCTGCTTAAGATTGTGTCTCGCCCTCTGACTCTACCCCCACTACTCCCCCTGTCACCCCTCACTCCCTTAAAAAGAAAGAAAGAAAAAGAAAAAAATGTAATACCTTTATAAGGAAAAATAGGAAAGCATCTCTGACTTAAGGGCTAAGGAATAATTCCTTAGACAATGTATGAAAAGAAAAACCATAAAGGAAATAGTGACAAATTAGACTACACTAACATTAAATTTTAAACTTATTTTTAAAGAATGTCTCCATAAGCAAAGATTAAAAGAGAGACTAGGAGAGAATATTGGAAACTGGTCCTTCATAAAGCCCTAATATTCAGAATGTAAAAACCACTACAACTCAATAAGGAAGAAAAAAATAGAAAATAAACAAAACACAAGATGATAGTCATTAATTACAATAAACACATGAAAAGATGCTCAAGGTCCCCAGTAACTAATAAACTACAAATTAAAACAACCATGAGATACCATTACTCATTCATCATCATCAGTTTTAAGACTGATCATAACAAATAAGCAAGGATAATAGATGATAATTCTCCCATATTACTTTGTACCTAGGTATGACCCATTTGAGCCAGATCACACTTCTAGACATATAATTATTCATATTCATGGGAGATTTATAGAGGAATGTTGGTTGCAACACAATTAGTCCTGGGGGAAAAGGGAAAACTAACTACATGATTATCAAGAATGGATAAGTAAGTTGTGCTATGGTCATACAGTGGAATGTCAAACAGAAATTTAAGTGAATGGACTAGAATTACATGCATTAACATGGATAAATCCCCCAAACATAATGTTCAATGACAAAAAGCACATGACAGAAGAATAGGAACAATGGATACCATTTGTAAAAAGCTTAAATGTATATGAAACAGTGCTACTTGTTATTTATGGATTGACACCTAAGTCCATATGAAGAGTAGTCTAAAACATGAATGAGACTGATAAACATCAAATTTAGGATGATGGCTACCTGCAGGGTGGCTTAGTGAAGAGGTACACAGGATACCTCAATTATGGTTGTAATATCTTATTATTTTAAAAAAAGCTAAAGTAAATAGGTCAAAATGTTCAGATTTGATAAAATTAGAGGATGGGCTTGCAAGTGTTCATTATGTTATTTTCTGTCACGTTGTCATCTTTGCAGGATTTTGTAGTTCATCTAAAAGATTTTAAATTGGCTTTTTAGAAATATTTTTAAACATTTTATTTATTTATTTGACAGAGAGAAAGAGAAAGAGAGCAAGCAAGACCACAGGAGCAGAGGGAGGGAGAAGCAGACCCCATGGTGCAGGAAGCCCAACACGGAGCTGGATCCCTGGGATCATACCTGAGCCGAAGGCAGACTCTTAACCGACTGAGCCACCCAGGCACCTCTGAAGTAGCTTTTACTTCCAAAGGACAGGAAGAGGAAGCATAACTGTTTGCCATTCACGTGCTAATATATGACCTGCCACCTCCTTCCAAGCAGCCCAAGACAACCATCCCTAGCAATGCCTGGCTCCAGGAGGACATGTTGTCAATGAAGATGGGAAAAATGAATGGATAAAGGGGTCTATCCTTAGAAAAAGAGTCCTGGTCATATGTTCCCTCTGCCTTTTCCGTCATTAAATCACACAAGATCCATCTCACTTATCCTGAGTTGCCAGCTAGTACAATAATTCGAGGGATTACATTTAGGGGCCACTGCTTGCAAATCAGCCCTGGCTGTGCTCTGAATTCATTGGTATTTCTCCAGCATGTTGTGGTACTCAGCATGATCCTATCTCAGATTAAGGCATTGCTGTCTTTATCATATTATAGTAAGAATAATAATAATAATAATAACCAAAAACAAACCCAAGGAAATAAAATCACCTGGGTGGGGAGGACTTTCTCTTTAATTAACAGGTTCTAATGAGTCACAGTCCTACCATGCAGGTGACTCGATTCTCCTTTATAAAGTGTTGTGAGCATAGGGGGGCTCTTTCCTCTTACAGCCCTACTGCTTTTCATTTCTTGCTCCTGATGCTGTGACTTCCCTCTATACATCCATATCAACACATGTGAAATACATAATATGAAGATTTATACCTCTTTATTCACCTAGCCAGCTTGAAGTTCTAAGATTCCGTTGGTGTCATCCAAGGAAATGTGATATGGTAACTTAATTGGTTGGTAATGATGCTAATAAAGGCAGAGTCTTCAGTTCCAGCCCCCCAAACCAGTATGACTTTCTTGTTCAGTAAGATACAGAGGGGATCTCAAATCTTGGCATATGTATCCTCATTTATATGTGGTGGAATGAACAAGGCAGGATGGCAATTGTGTCAAATACACCACTACTATTGGAACTAAATATTACTGTCACCCTGGTGAGTGTGTGGATTCCTTTTATGAGGAAAAGAGAGTATCTGACCTGGTTAAAAAGGGTTAGTGATGTCCCAGCTCACCTATAAATATGAAGCTGAGAAAGTGGTCTGAGCCAAGATTCCCATCTTTATCACTAAAGAGTAGAAAATAGATTTGGTCATTCTGATTGTCGTTTTTGTGATTTTTCTGATTCTGAGTGTATAATGAGAAGAAAAATGTGACAAACTCAAGCAAAGAGAAAGTTGGGCTAAATCTCTGGGGAAACAAAAATTCATGGTGAAATCCATTAGACTGTGTAATAGTTTCCCAAGGGGAATGACATAAACCTCATAGTTTTGCAGTCTTTTAAATTAGACCAAACCATGCATTTCCAAGAAGACCCTAGGGAACAATCCTGCATTGAGGAGGGAATTGGGAAGGTGATAGACCAGATGACCTAATAGTTCTTTTTCAATTCAATTTCTAGGATTGTGGGATCCTAATTAAAATGAACTATATTGCCTATTGTGAACCCATTCCATCAATATTCTATAGCAAGCCTGGGGGGTTCAGCTTTTTCTTATTTCCGTGGAGCTAAAGTCCATGAGTCACCTTAACCACGCAGCTGTGCCCATGTGACTTCTTCAACAATAATTCTTAATTTAAAGTCTTTAAAAGAAGTTAGAGCACATTCTATGAACTAACATTTTATTTGACTTTTTTAAGGATTTATTTATTTATTTTAGAGAGAGAGAGAGCATGTGTGCACACATGCATGTAGTAGGAGGGGGAGAGGGAGAGGAAATTTCAAGCAGACTCCCATCTGAGTGCAGAACCTGAGTTGGGGCTCAATCCCACGACCCATGAGATCATGACCTTGACCTAAGCTGAAACCAAGAGTCAGGTGCTTAGCCAACTGAGCCAACCGGTGCCCCTGAACTAATATTTTTTTCAAAATAATCCAGTGGAATGAGGATGCTTTGACATGTGTCATAACACAAAATATTCTTCTGGCTAATAACCCTATAGTGAGCTGGCTCTGTGATGGTAATAATCGCCACCATGCAATATCTAGGATGAAAATCTGCTTTCTCACATTCGTCCCTGACTTTTCCTTTCAGCTTCCACTGATGTTTGAAAAGAAATGGCGATTACTTGAGAAATCATAGCATTTCTGTCCAGAGGTTCTGCCATCATGAATTTCTCTGGTCTCCACTGAAATTAGCCTCTTTTCCTGATTATCTTCCAGAAATGGCCTCCAGTGAGGAGGCTCTGACAAGGCCAGTGGCAGGTGGGCGAAGGTGGACCTGATAATACCATCCAATGGGCAGAGGGCACTTTGGTCTCTAAGTGACAACAGTAGGGCAAGTGGAAGAGATTTGTGGCTCAGTTGCCCCGTGTGGTAGTCTATGTGAGTATAGCTGGTGGATAAAAAGAAAGGGTGGTGACATCTAGCTGGTAAACTATTTCATCAGTCTTTTTTGAGGATCTGCAAAAGGTTCTTGCTGGGCTATGGAACTCTACCAACAGGAAATAGACACTGGCATGTGTCAGAGAATTATCAAGCTCTACTTATTTTAAATTTAAAGCTGGACTCTAATTAACTTGCAGGGAGTTCCTATGGAAATCGAAGATGCCACTTGTCAACAGGACAGGAGGGAGGCATCAGGTAGGGAGAAGTTCTGGAAAATCCCTATTCCTTCAAGAGTCACTTAGTGTCACCTCACTATGACATTGTTCCTTACTCCCTTGGGCAGATCCCAGGAGCTCTCATTTCCATTATAATATTTGTAGTATGTAACTGACAGTGTGCATATCCATATCCTACAGACAGGGGGACACTCGCATTTTGTCTATTTCTCCCAGAGCATAGCTCAGGCCCTGACATAGAAGACTTAATAATTGGGGTGCCTGGGTGGCTCAGTTCGTTGAGCGACTGCCTTCGGCTCAGGTCATGATCCCGGAGACCTGGGGTCAAGCCCCACATTGGGCTCCCTGCTCGGCAGGAAGCCTGCTTCTCCCTCTCTTACTCCTCCTGCTTGTGTTCTCTTTCTAGCTGTGTTTCTCTCTGTCAAATAAATAAAATATTTTAAAAAAAGAAGAAGAAGACTTAATAATTAATAAAACTGTGTTTGGTTATTATAGTGATATCTTAGAACCTTGATTTTTTTCTCTGTAAATCAGCATAGTAATATTACCTCAAACAGCTGTTCTCAGGATTAAATCCCAGAACAAATAAAGCCCTCAGGACAGTGCCCAGCACTTAAATAACATGCAGTTCTTTCTCCTACATTTTTGGTATGGGAGGGTTTTTCTTTCCAGTTCTGATAAAAATCAAGCCAAATGTGTTTTTTAAAACAGCAGATCATGTTGTCATTTAATTACATTTCCAGAATAGGTCAGTGTTTTGTCCCCTGTCGCTACTGTAGAGGCTAGACCAGCTCCAGCCCAAATTCTTGGCCATTCAACCTTCTCATCACCCACTTGGTTAGATGTGCACCAAGAATAAGGGAGATTTTCTGAGATGTTCACATTTGATTCTATTTCAGGCATCCATGAACTTCATTTGGAGAATGAGTAAGTTTCCTCGGTGATGATAAAAATGAAGACTGCAGGGTGGCACTCATATTTTGTTGATCATCAGAACTTCACCTTTGTTGTCCCAGAATACCTCCAGGCCTTCCCTGAAAACTTTCCTAGAGGTATTTTCTCTCTTCTTTCTTGCTTTATTTTTACAGAACCAAAAGCACCTGCAGGGTGGCTTACAAAGGAGGTTTGGACTTTCGAAATGCACAATAGTGCAGGGCTGGGTTTGCAGGGTCATCCCGGGACTGGTTGGTAGGGCCAGCACAAGGAATGGCCAGCTTCCAACCCAAGCCAGGATTCCACTTTCCCACCAGCTCGGAATTCATCTCTTGTAGACATAGTCACCGTGCGGCCTGCAAAGACATCCTCTCTCTTGTCCTCTGATGGCTGCACCAGGCACCAGACCTATAAGAAGCAAAGGAGGCCAAGATGGAGAGGAGGTGAGCACTACTAGCATCCAGTTGCCACCTGCATGCATTTTCTCTGTTGTGAGCTCGGTACTTGGCAATGCACCGGGCTCTCCCAGTCCAAGCGCCACGCCATCCCTGGGCTGATCTGCTCTGACTTCTGGTTCTTCCAGGTATCATCTCTCAACCACATGAAATCTGTGCTGTTGCCCTGGAGTCCATGAGAAACTACCTTCTCCATCTCTGGCTTGTAATTCAAGGTGAACTCCTCGCTTCTGATCCTGAATTCTCATCTGCAGAACTGCCTCCCTGGAGGGCAGAAAGTCTCTTCCTCTTCCTCTGTTCCATGGCCCTCGCTGCCCCTGCTGGCCATCCATGGGTCCCATTTGTCACACACAGTGTGCACCAGGAGCTGTTCCTTTGCTTTTTCCTGATCCTCATGCTTTCTCTTCCTTCTTTTTAATATAGTCAGGTGGATAGAGTCAGAGTTTTAGAAGCAACCCTGAGACAGCCCATATCCCCATGCTACCAGTGATGGGCTTATGGCTCTGCCGTGATGCATCTCTCCCGCATCTAACACCGGTCAGGCACTGGGTGAAGTCAATCTTTGCTGTTGAAATGGGACATTGCAGGAATGGTGATGGAGCACTGTGCAGGCTTTATAAGCTGGAGGGCTTTATGTCAGAGCAGGATATCTTAAATTCAGCACTGGTGACATTTCAGGCCTGGTCATCCTTGTGTTGTGGCTCTCTCCTGTGCATTGCAGAAGCCTTAGCAGCTTCCCTGGCCTCCGGCCTCCAGATGCCAGCAGCATCTTCCCTGAATTTGGTTATCCTCCGAAACACCCAAAAGTATCTTCTCTGGGCACTGCCAAATGTCTCCCGTGGGGCAAAATACTCCCTGCTGAGAACCAGTGCATGAGGTGTTGGGGTAGACAGACTTCTAAATGCTAGAAGGTGCAAGTCTGCTCTCTGGAGCCATGCAGGGCTTTGAAGGACACCCTAATTTATTTCAGAGGTGGATACTCAGCTGCTGAATATGCTGGAGGGGAGTGAGGCGGTCTCATAAAGAGCCTCTCTCATAAAGACTCCTGGCGAACGGTCCTAACTTCTGAGCCTTTCTGAGCCTCTCAGTCACGTCCTCCCACTCACCCTCCTCCGTCACTGCTCTAGGCACCCGGGACCACCATCCTAATTCCCTGGTATCCCTTCTATATTCACTTTTTTCCTTTCATCACTTTGGGAAGTCTCTTGTCTGAAGGCAACACTCCCCTTTGTGACATCGTGGCAGGTTTATACTCACAGTCTTATTTCATGATAATCATTGGTTGTAATCAATTCTCTCTCCCTTAGGTCTCAGGAGAGAGACAAGTTAACCACATGGAGCCACCTAGTGATCTTTGGCAAGAAGTCGTTCCTCCCACTGTATCTGGATGCCTCCGGTCTGTCTCCCACTGCACAGGACTTAGCCTCTCTACAGCACCCGCTGCCGAGCCCACAGTGCACAGGACATGTTCGAGGAAAGATTACTGAATGCATAAGTAACTTCAGCCTTGGAAAAAATACTTTAATTTAAATTCAGCAGCAGACTTCCTTGAACTTAAACAAACAAACAAACAAAACTAGGGACAAAAGGCTTTGAACTTCTTGCCCATGTTTCTCTCCTCAAGGAGCATATATCGTCAAAACCTGCATTCAACTTCTGGGATTTACCAGAATCTTGAACTGGGCAGCTCCTGGTGTGTTGATGACCCACTGTGTTCCACGGTGGCACGCAGCCTACCCGCCCAGACAGCTCGGGTGGTGCTCCAGTGCTGATGCCCCAGACAGACAGACCCTGACACAGAGACACCTTTTTCCTGGTTGTAATGAACAAGATATTGATGGCATCCCCTTAGACAGGCATCTAAATACAAATAAAGCAGTATGAGCTAAGAGGATAGAGAGCAAATATCAGTCTTTTTGTGTGACAGTTCCATAATATTATCTGGGAGCCAGCCCAACATTCTGGAAGTCACTCAGAAGAATCAGACGGTCCTCTCCTTCTGAAGACACTCAGTTTGCAAAACCATCAGCAGCCGCAGCTTTGATTAATATTGACTGATGCGAATCATGATTCATTTTATTAACTCTTTTTTTTTTTTTTTTTTTTTTTTTTTTTGCCCAGGACTATTCACCAACTTCAGGCCTGCCATTGTACAATGAGGGAAGCATGGCTTCGAGGGCTTTAGTAACTGGCTTAGGGCTACAGCTTAAATTGGGTGTCAGGCTGAGACCAGGAGGCCCAGGTCTTTACTATCCAGTTTCCCTGCTGAGAGGGGCGGCTAGTGGGGGTGGGCTGGGGAGGGGGTGGAGCTGCCTCACCTTTGTTCGCCCATCAGAAGGAGTGAGCCACCTGGGCGCTCTCCCAGACACTCGGCAAGAAGCAAGCTTTTGAAGAGGGAGCCAGCTCCGTTTTCTGACACATGTCACATCTCGCACCAAAGGAAGAGACCCACTGCTGCCTGGAATGTCCACTGGGGCGCGTCACAGTCTAGATGGCATATGAAAGACAAAAAGCTCCCTTGTCATCTGCCTTTCACTCGACAGAGAGGCAGCCGGAAAGTGTGAGACGCCGCATCCCATATTAATGAGGGGAGCATATGTAGCATTTGGAAGCCAGGGGCCGTGTGTGGCTGTGGCAGCCGCAGGGGAGGGTGGGAAGACAGGAGCTAAAAGGAGGTTTGGGCAAGGTTTGAGAGGCGGAGTCTAGGCTCAGATGCTGAAAATGAATCAGTAAGATCATCTCACCTGCCTCCATCCAGCTCTCCTGTCCCCCCATGCAGTTTCCTGGGCCGGAGCGCCGTTGTCCCATAGCCCCAGGAGATGGGCCGGCAACAAGGTGTGCCCACCACCTGGTGAGCAAGGCTGTATGCACGGAGCAGCCTGGGGTCAACAGTCTGCAAACCGGAAAACATGCAGCACCTTCTGGTCCATTCTTTTTCCATCTTTCACACACGCCCTATCCCCTTGGGCAGCTCGATTTCTAGAGAGTCCATTTTTCATTAATCTGCCATTCCGTCTCCTGAACATCACTCTTGAACAAAGGTTCTCCTTTCTTCTTAAAAGACGTGAGGCATCTCCCATACTCCTGCTCAAGATCCTCTGGGTGCATCCCACCCCTTTACATCTTGAAATCGAAGAGAAGTCCTTTTACTTCCTCAGGCCATTGTCTGGATGCTGGTGACAGCTCTTGGCATCTCCCCCTCACCGGGCTCCCTGTCCCAGCTCCAGCAGCCAGGGTCCTGCAACACATAGGGCACTTTCTCCCGCCGGCTTTGAGGGTGGCCAAGCTGTTCTCTCTCCCCATTAACAGCATTTGACCTGCAAAAGCTAAAACCAGTACAAGGTTTACACAGCAGTTCAAAGCAATGGAGGATTCGTCACACAGGGCGGTGCGTGATTAATGGCCAAAGGAATGACACAGGCGGTCTCGTGGCTATGGGCGGGGGTGGAGGGGGGTGGAGGGGCGGTGGGGGGAGGCCTCCCCGGGTACTTTCTGGAAAGAAGCAGGGCATGCATTGTAAACATGCATAAATGAACAAGTTGGCTGAGAGGAAAGAGGTCGGAGTCGCCAGAGGAAATTAAGTAATGTGCCTGTGAAGGGCGTGTGACCAACTGGGCCATCCAGGAAATGTTGGGCCATAAAAAGATATTACCAATAAGTCAAAAACCAGTTGGCTACTGATCACTTCATATGGTTCAACTTAAACATTGTGGTGTTTGGTAAACATCTTTATACTCATCTGAAAAGCTAGTGTGGCTCTTTCTGTGAGTTAGAAGCTAAATCTGGGCCATGGTTTTTATCTTTTCCTTGGTTATTGGCACTGACCACTAACACTTATTTGTGGCATCCTTTCTGTGTGCTTTACATACCACATGAATTGTCTCATTTCAAACTTATTAAACCTGTGAATTAGGTCATTTTTATTATTTCATGCAGGAAAGCAAGGTTTGGAAAGGGTAAGCAACTCTCCCAAAGGTCCACGGTTGGAAGATGGTGGAGCAGAGACAGGTCCAAGGTTCACGTGCTTCCAGGACCCCCACTCGGAATGCAGTCGTGCTTCGCAAGTTCCTCTCATGCTTGCATGTCGCTCCAACCCCAGCTGCCCAGGCAGCTTTCCTATTTACAGTGGATGTTTAAGAAACACTTATTGAATCAAACTAAATACCCACATTCAAAAGTTCAGTCCCTGTTCTTCCTCCAAAACACAGGATTCCCACACGTGTACCTTCTCACTCATCCCCTTCACCACCCTGCCCTTACTCAGTTACTGAGTATCTCTGACCCTCATTTTCTCTTCTAACACATAAACATTTAGTGACTACGTACTGTGTGAAAGGTACTCTCCTGGGCGTGTTTTCTCGTGTCTTTAATTTCCTCAGTTAAAAAATTATAAGATACACACATAAATGTTTATCAGGACCCACTGTGCCCTAGCTCCTGTATTCTGAAATCATGGAGACAAGTGAGGAATCTCTCCTGCTTTCCACGAACACAGAGTTTGGCAGAAGAAATAAACCTTAAATCTTAGCAAGTCTGGATTAGAGCAAAATAATCAAAGAATCCCCTGGGTGCACAAGGTAAGATAGATGGTGACATAATTAGGTCAAGGGTGTCAAGGGAACTTCCCAGAGACAGTTGAGCCCTCCTTGTCCTGTAAGCCCATGACACAATGCCAGGCAGGTAGGAACTATCCGGAACGTTTTTATAAACAGAATCACGTTAACTAAACGTACTTTTGGAGAGGGATGTAACATGGAAGGTGGTTGGAGAGTTTATTTGACTCAATGGATTGTTCTCTGCTGAGCAGTGAAGAGTCCTGAAGAAGGTAAAACGGAAGCGCTCAGGATCAGATTTGCTGGGTATGTGGCTGGTACCAGTGACGTTGAAAAAGAGATAGAAGATAAACGTGCTGGATGGGAACATTCCCTGCCAATCCAGAGCAAGGGACAAGACTAGGGGCAGAGCAGGGATGCAGCGAGGGGCAAAACTGGGCAGAGGACTGGGAATGGGAAGTTTCTTCCAATGTCACCATCCCGACATGCTGTGCCTGGTTTTCTTCCGGACTCCTCTGACTCTTTTTTATGCACGTACCTACATTTATATTCTACTTTTTAAATTTGAAATTCTTCCCAATGGAAGAAAAAAAAAAAATATATATATATATATATATTTCTGGACACATATTCTGGACTATGAGATAAGAAATAGAAGGTAAGATAAGAGGTAAGGTTCATGAAGTAAGCAGGGGTCAGATCATGAAGACTTTTCTATGCCAGTGGAATTATTTGAACTGTGTCCTAGAAGGAGTAAAAGATTTGACCTATGAGAGTACCATTAATAGAATTGTATTTTTGAATGATAACTCCTGTTTTGTTATGGAAAATGGGTGATAGAAGAACAAAGGAGGCCAGTTAGGAGACTGTTGTACTATTCCAGTTGTGCAATGGTGAAAACCTGATTAATGGAGGTAGTAGGGATAAGTTGGAGGACACAGGCAGGAGAAATGCTAGGGGAGTAAAAATGAAAGAAGCAGGAAATCTAGTGAGGAAAAAACATAGGAATCTGGGTTATTGGCTTAGGTCACTGAATAGATGGTGGTGTCATTCTCCAAGATGGGAGATTAGGGTATTGCTATGGGTAAGAGAAGAAATTAGAGGGATAATATCATGACATAAGCTTTGTACACACAGCTTGAGTATTTCAAGCAATGAGAGTATTATTATTTAAAAGAATTAAACTCTTCTTTAATAGGACTCTACAGTCCAGATGACATCAACTACTGCCTTCCTAAAGAGGAATTGCTCACTAAGAAAATGGAAATCATTCACTGATTCCAGGAAAGATCTCTGAGATCTTCAATACTTATAGGAGATGTACTCATCATTTTCCATATTAAAAATTTTTCCCTTCTGTGCACATCATGATGTTGAGGTCCATGCTGGCAATATGACTGACGATCACAAAGATTGATATGGGAATGGGTTTGTCCCGATGCTTTATAACTAATTTCTTAATCTCATTTCTGACCACAATACATGTCCAGAAAAATTTTTTATAATAACTGACTTCATGCCTGAAGTGAATTCAAATCTCAGATGATGATGTTCCTACTATCCTTAAATTCCTGGGAAGAACTGCTCTTGCCTTTTAGTCAGTTACCATCATGGTTAGGATTAGAGTCTATCTTTTTCTTTTTTTCAAAATTTCTGTATTGATACAGCAAATATACACATAGAAATAACAGCAAGTCAGCACTACAATAGAACTGCTGCTTTTATAGGACTCAGGGAGACCTCCCTGGCACTTGGTCTTCTTTTTATTCATTTAAATATCTTCCTTTAAATACGATATTATTGCTTGAAAGGGAGGGTTGAGGAAATGCAAGGGGTCTATAGATGCCGTAGATCATACAGGAAGCTATTTCATCTGTCTTTCCCCTCTACCTTTCTGACTTCCCTTCACACACGTTTTCATCCACTCAACATTCAGAACTACTCTCTCTGCAAAGCCCAACTCAAAACCTCATCTTTCTGCCCAACTACCCAAGCCTACATCAATCCTCTGAGCTCCCACATCAGGACTGTAACTCCTTTAGCCCTTATGTGTCAATATTGGGCATGCTATAGCACCTTTCTATGTATATAATCTGTCCTCCTAAGAGTATAAATCTTTCTAGAGTACAAATCTCAGGAGTGCAGAAACTCTCATTTACCTCTTTATGTACTTCATGTATACATTGCTTCAGTGATAGCATCAGCCTCTCTGTGCTTCCTTGCTCAGCTCTAGAAGACACCAAGCATTTACTTGTAGCTAATATCTGTCCTTTGCTATTAGCACTCATGCCTCCTTGAAGCTCTTAGGGAATCTTGCCTCAGTACTCAGCTTGAGTAAGACGCTTTCTTTCTTTAATGAACGCCATTCATCTCATTTATTCCTCCCCATAGGTGAGTCTCTCTTTTTATTAACTCTCTGTCTCCCAGCAATACAACACACACATCTCAAGGCGACACACAGCCTTGATAAATGGGATATGTGACTGCTCTCAGAAGGAAATCAGCTGCCATAAAAGTTAGTGTGTTTAGTTCATAATGAAAAAAATCTTCCCCCACACAATGGTAGCTTAGAAACCGGTGTATTCACTTTATGACCTTGTTTATTAATCAGAATGATGCCCTGTTTGACCTCTGAAATTTGTTTAGGGCCATTAGGAAAGGGCTCTAGGGTGTCACATGCTGACGACACTAGCCTTACACACAAATCTTGGAAATAAAGACTAGGGAAAATGCTGTTTTTACTTCCTCTAGGGTGAAATTTCTTCTCTCTACTTAGTTAGTATCTGAATATTTTTCAAGTAGTTTGCATTTGCAAATTTTCTGAGCATCTTGGCAAGAGTGTATTAGTTTATCATCCCTGCTTTGGAGAAGAAGATACAGTTACCAATAGTAGAGAGAGGCTATTTGGGGATACCTTGGTCATCGTCAGAACTGAGCTCCCATACTCCACTATTGAATATTAATTTCCTTTTTAGGTAGTTCCCTCTGCCTGAAAAAAAACAGAAGAAAGTATACTATCTTCCTCATCATGTGAATTCCTGCCCATCAAGAATAGAAAGAATTCGAAAGAGTAGCTGAGAAAATGTGAGAAAACCTGTTTGCTGATCACTGTTCCTACCTCCTCAGGTGCTTTCTGTCTGTCACAGGGGGTGAATGGGAAAACTTTATCTGATACCATTTTTCACTTTAATTCCTCCTTACCTTTGCATGGCCACAACCCACCCCCACCCTCTGCTCAAGACCATCTTGCTACTGCAAACATGATATCTTACCTTTGTTTTTAACCTTGTTTTTTAGCAACAATATATATGTTGGGTGAAGTGAGAGTTTTGCCTTCCATGTATATTTTAACTGAACATTGTTTATGTGCCACAAGATGTGGCAGGATATTATTTTCCAAGAAGGATGTAAAGTTTGCACTATTGACCTTGCTAGTGATGCCTTCTGGGCTACACCAAAACCATTATCTATTTGTAGCTATTCAGTGATGACGCTGAATTTGTTAAATCCTGGGATTGTTTGAATTTCAGAGGAGGTTGATTCAGGGACTCAGTCTTGTCCTCAATGACCTGATTTTTCTGCCTTCCGTGGGTAAGCGTCATCATAAGGGTGTCTTCCTTCATGGTGTCAACATGGCTGCAGCAGTCCCAAGCTTTAAGTCTACACAGCACACCAACCAGAAGAGAGTACTTTTCTTTCCAAGCATTTTAATGAAGGCTATGTGGCTATGTCTGAACTGACTGGGGTCAGGCTGATGGGCTCTGCTGATTGGCTTAAACACGTAAAAACTCACGCCTGGGGCTCTGGGTAGGATCAGCTTCTCCAAAGGTACTTTATCGGCCCATCTTACTCATTTCTTTTTTAGTATATCTTACCACCCCAGGCCAGGCCTTATCATGTCAGGCCTGGTTACTTGAGAATTCCTCAGCTAAACTCAGAGATGTCTGCTCTCCAGCCACTCTATATTTACTTATTTAGGTGTTACTTTCTCTTCTTGCCTATGTCACCCTCTTTTCATCTTTATTTCCTCTTCTTTGACATGTCCTGAGATTCTGTTTATGTTCCAATATTCTTTGCTGTACAGTTTAGACCTTCTCTCTCCTATTGTCAGGATTATTCCTCTGCTTTCTTTATTCTCAGCAAGTTTCTCCTAACTACATGCTAATCCCACTTTAGGACTCCTCAAACACACTCTTCCACCTCTACGCATGCATCATGCCGGAACACAGACAAATGGCACCGAGAATAAATGTTCCATATTTTAGACTGGAATGTGAACTGACTTGTGTTTCCATTTCAAAAATGGCTATGTTTGCTTCCACTTTATTACTTTTGCACTGAAAATTTGGCCAGCACTGGCTCAACATCTCCTTTCAATAATTGAGCAGTTCAACAAGAATCAAGATGTCTGGATTTTGAATTCAGGAGCTTGAATGAAAACCACAAATCTCACAGTGAAATCTAGTCAATAAGAATAGAATGCAGGGGTGTGTGCATAGCTCAGTTAGTTAAACATCTGTCTTTGGCTCAGGTCATGATCCCACCAAGGTCCTAGATTGGAGCTAGGGTCTCATTGGTCTTCCTGCTCAGCAGGAAGTCTGCTTGTTCCTCTCCCTCTGCCCCTACCCTCTCTCTCAAATAAATATACTCTCTTTCTCAAAAAAAAAAAAAAAAAAAAAGAAAGAAAAGAAAAGAATGGAATGGAATGGAATGCAATATGGGGTGTGTAAATTATCTTGGTATTTCAATAGCCCTCAGAAGTTAGGATGTTTATCTGATGCTCAAGATTGGGAGTATCCCTCTTAGGGTCTTTGACTCTTTTAGGATTTGGTGATCAGATGTGAAAATCTCTGTGGTTAATTGTGAAACAGATATCAGATGTTTTCCAAAACGTATTATTATTATTATTATTATTATTATTATTATTATTATCTAGGAAATGCTCCATCTATTCTTCTGGTTTTGGCTCACTTCAGTCAGTGAATTCTTCCTAAGAACTCTTCCCCAGTCATTCCAAAAGCAGTTCTCTGAAAAATCTATTTTAGATACATAGTTAGAAATGATAGAAGTCAAGGAACCTGTCAAAAAGAACAGATGGTTACATTCTGTGAGAAACAAATGCTTTAAAAACCTCTTCTATTCAAAGCATTAACCAAGAGAAACTGGCCTAACCCCTAGTTATTGCTGAGACCTCTGTCAGCTGGTTCTTTGCTAGCACTGTTATAAAAGATTTTGGTTCATTGTAAAAAAATCTTTGTTAATTCATTAAGATACAATGTTGTCAAATAGGAGTTTGAATGGATGCACAAGCAGATGGACAGTTGGAGAGATATTATCGCATAGATACTTCATTAAAACAAATAAACTAAAATATTAGTAGTATAATCTAGGTGGCATGTTTATGGTGTTCACTGTCTGATTCTTTCAATTTTTGTATATGTTTGAAATTCTTCAAAATGTAACATTGAAGAAAAAACAGGACGTTCAACAATGAGCTGAATCAGATTAGGAAGTTAGTACATGGACAGACCATTGGAAGAATCCCATAAGCAGTGGGGAGAAAGCTGTATAAACATAAGCATTATGGGGTAATGTTGGCAGTCACTGGGCAGAGTAAGAGGGGAATTAACATCAGACAGTTCTGTGAGCAACCAGCAAGACAGCCAGTGGAGGATAAATTCTATTCAGTATCATTTCTCTCACTACTACTAAATGCCTCTTTTCTGAATGCTTTGGTGGGAGGGAGGAGAAAGCTCTGACTCCCCTGTCAAGTTCTTTGCCTAAATTATCTCCTTTCTTTTTTGTAGCATGCATGAAACCATGTCTTCACACCATCCCTTACTCCATTTTCAGGTAAAAGCACACCAGTGTTCCCAAGGAGACTAACCCCCATCACTGATTGCAGATGTGATGACACAGCCCTACTGAGTTAAAGGTGGGAAAATAGCACGAGCAAGGCCAGATCAGTATCTTCTTAAGGGAATTTCAGTCTTGAGCAGTCAACCATGGATAGAAAATTATCGGAACCCACAACATGGAAGCCTTGAAGAACGCATTCATTGTTACTACTTTTAGAACTCTGTGGAATCCAGTCATTTTGATCAGCTAATGTTGTTTCTGTTGCTTGCAAACAACTCCAACTAGCAGAGGCAATGTAGTTCCCATTTTGGAAAAATAAGGAAACCTAAGCTCCGAGGGATTGAGTGTTTTTGGTTCAGGTCACCATTTGACACTTGTCACCAAGTCTATCTGTCTCGAAAACCTGTCTTCTATACTTACTCTACCATGCTTTCTCAAATGTGGCAGACTGGATTCCAATCTTGTCTGGCTAGGTAAGTTTGGGAAAGGTGTGTACCAATTTCTAAACATCAATTTCCTGATCTCTAAAATGGAGTAAGAGTAGTCATATACCACAGAGCTGTGGTAAAGAAAAAATAAGCGAATTCATGTGAGATGTTTGGGCACAGTGGCTGGGACATAGTAAGTGCTTTGATGATGATATCAGTGAGGGTTTCAGCAAGAAAAAGGAGGTATTTGAAAAGACTGATGAAGGTACTATTTAGAAAAGTAAGGGTAAGGTTTTGGAAACCCAGAAAAGATTATGTTGAAGAACCCCAGGTCTAGAAAAAAAGAGCAAGCTGTGGAGAATGGCTGTCCAGCATGGGCTGGGATCTCTGGCTGTGCTTCTGAAATAGGGGTTGTGCCTGATACAGTCAACTGTAGTCCTACAAGGAGGGAGCCAGCAGAGGAAATACCCTGTCCTTTCCCTCCCAGCTCACCTCTGAATCTCCTGCCAGTGCCTTGAGTTAGCCTGATTGATACCATCCATAGAGATCAGCTTCTCAGGACACAAGGAAGGGTGGAGAAAAGTGAAGACACACTTTGACCTTGAGACACATTTCACCTCAGCATCCTTTTATCTGGGAAACAACAGAACAAAACAAAACTGTGGGGTGCCCTGAGGGACTCAGTCGGTTAAGTGTCTGACTCTTCAGTTCAGGTCATGATCCCAGGGTCCTGGGATGGAGCCCCACATCAGACTCTGCACTCAACAAGGAGTTTTTTCTCTGGCTCCCTTTCTCCCTCTGCCCCTTTCCCTGCTCTCTCTTTCTCCATCTTTCACAAAACGAATGAATGAATCTTTAAAAAAAATTGTGTCCTCAATACAGAGGACCCACAGCTCCCATTCATTATAGGTGATACAAATTTAAACTCCTCTCGAAAACCAAATTGTTAGCCACTACCAGTGCCTATTATATAAGGTTACAGAGTGAGTAGAGGGAAAATGACTAATATAGAACATAGTTGCACAGTCTTGTTTCTGAGGCTAAGGTGAGGACAAAGTTGAGAAGCATAGCTTCTTTCATCTACTACCCCTCAACTGGATCAGGGTGTTTACATGCAAGAAAGTTTTAAGACAATTTGGGGTTCAAAGTTCCTAGCCTTGTCTGCATCTACCCAAATGTTTCCATCCCATGTCTTGAGGTCCCATCCCCTCCTCTGCTCCTTAAATCAGACACTGACATTGCAACTGTCAGACTCTAGATTGATCTTTCCATATAACAAACATGTACTAAAGAGGATAAACAGAGAAGCTGTTTATTAAGCTATTTATTTATTAAGCTCTTTATTAAGCTTTTTAAAGCTGCCAGAGAAGTTTTCTAATTTTCTTCTTGTGCTCTGATTAGATCTTCCAATCGGCAATGTTCTCTGTGAACGTTATTTAGGACTGACACAAAATGACACCACACACCACTGTCTTGAAAATTTCCACTGTCATGGTAGCATTTAAGGACCATAGCTAATTGATTTTTCAATACCTTGCCCTTCATAGGCACTGCCTCCCAATCTCTGTTACTAGTAATAATTTAAATAACATACTATGGATTATATATATTTCCATTTTCCTACACCAAGAAAGTTCTGTGTTCTCATCACATATGTTAGCAATCTGTACCAGTTTCCAATTGTTACCGTAACAAATTACTATGAACTTACCGACTTAAAACAATACATACTTATTATCTTATAGCTCTGTAGGTCAAAAATCACACAGGTCTTGGGCACCTGGGTGACTCAGTCAGTTTGGCACCTGCCTTTGGCTCAGGTCATGATCCCAGAGTCCTGGGATAGAGTCCTGCACTGGGGTCTCTGCTAGTGGGGAGTCTGCTTCTCCCCCTACCCTTCCTGCCTTCCTGTGATATCTCTCACTCTCTCTCACTCTCTTTCTCTCAAATAAATAAATAAATAAATAAATAAATAAATAAATAAATAATCTTTTAAAGGATCACACAGTTCTCACTGGCTAAAAGGTGTCAGCGGGGCTGTATTCTTACTGAAGACTCTAGGGGAGTCTGTTTCCTTGACTTTTCCATTTCTAGAGGCTGCCTGCATTTCATGGCTCATGACCTTCTTCCATGTTCAAAATCAGAAATGACTGGTTGGTCTTTCTTACATTACACCACTCTGACTCTGATTCTTCTGCCTTTCTCTTCCGCAGTAAGGACACTTGTGCTTACATTGGGTCCACCTGAATAATCCAGGATCATCTTCCTCTCTTGAGGTCAGCTGATTAACAACCCTTAATTACCTTTTACACGTAACATATTCATGGATTCCAGGGATTAAGACGTGGACATTTTGGAGTGGACATTATTCTGCCTACAGCACAATATAATCCCAATATACAATTTTGGAGATCTATTTCTTCAGGCCATTGACAGTGAGATGAGTGCATCAGTCTGGGCCCTGCCAGAAAACACACAGCACATTCAAAACAGATGACTGGAAACATTTAATGAAAAGGCAATTTACAAAGATGTGGGCATGGTTAAATGAAGCCAGCAAGGGATGATAAAGCACCCTAAAGACAGAAAGGAGAAAGGATTGAAGGAAGAAGTTACCAGAACCAGGTGAGGACTGTGGCCTTAGTAGAAAACACAGCCAGTACCAAATGATGGCCCAGAAGGGAAGGAGCAGGAGAATAAATACCTTAACCTCTCCTACTACTCTTTGATCTCCTCTCAGCACTGCCCATTGGCCAAACCTGCCCAGTGCAGAAGGCAAAGGAGCGGGTTGAGGCGGATAGTAAAGATCAGCATCTCAGGACATGAAGTAGGTGGAGAAAGGAGCATAACTGGTCCGTAAGGGCAGACTATACACATATATTAGTTAGCTCAATAATCCTTACTGAAGGAAAAATGGAGCCTGCTACCCAGCAGGGTGTGTATATTTTCAAATGGCCAGTTTAGCCCAAATTAATCTACAGGTAGAATTAAGTGGGAAATATTTTAGAGCTGCAAGGCCTAAAGAAGTCCTACCTATGAAATTGCACCATAGAACAGGTGCATCTACAACTAAGAAAAACCAAGAGGTATCATATATATACAGAAATCTAGGGACCAGGGAGGATTTCATTCTGTCACAGCAATGACAGCCCTGATGCAAAGTGTTTAGCCATAAAGGAATCATAACGTTCCTATCATTTCACCAGGATTTTATAGATAAACATAGTGGTGGTCAGCATCACACCCTGACAGAATATTAGTCTAGCGGTGTATGTGGGTTCCATATTGCTTTTCGTCTTGACATATCACACCATTTTTCCAATAACAACAATGCAGGTAAAAGTCCAGAAAGGAGAGAGAGCAAAGAAACCAATTTGTGTGTGTCGATCCCTCACAGCCATGTGCATGAAAAAATTACCAACCAACCAGATGAAACCGGCAGCTTGGTTAAATACTGGGTCCAGGAAAAGTGCTTTCTGCACAGTGGAGAAATGTTTATTGAGAGAGAGAGAGTGAGAGTGAGTTGTAGAGGAGAGAGCATTTTAGCAAATGAGAAAGTCTTCCAAGGAAAATTCAACACAAAAGAAATTCTTTTTCCTTCCTCAGAATACAGAAGTCTATAAATCCCTACCTCTGAAGTATCTGGAAGGAAGGACCTCACAGAAAGCAGTTGCTCTCTTTTTCAAAACGAAGTTTGGGAAGAAATGCCCTTCCAAGGTTCTGCATTGCATTTGTCTGTAGAATAATTTCACTGGTAAAGAAATAGTGAAGGCATTTTTAGACAGTGACTGAAATCTGAATAATTGAGGTCAAGGTAATCTTTTTCACTTTTTTTTTTCCACAAAAGGTTAAGAACAATACATCCTCATTATTCTGAAACATTTAAGCAGGAAGGAATAATAGAAGGTCAAAAGCAAAAGTTTCCTTCTTTTCTCTCTCTCTCATTCCTTTTCTCTTTCTCTCCCTTTCTTCCTCCATCACACACACAGATACATATCCATCTGTCTTTCGCCAGACATTTACACACACATTTTAAGGGACAAGAGCCTTCTGCCAAACACATTAACAAAGAAGGAACTTACAGAAAGCTATTGTGTAGCTTACAGGATTATCAGGAGGGCGTAAGAACCAGGAATAGAAAAGCAGGCAAATTTCTGAGGGTTTCCAGACAGCTCTGAGCACCACCAAGTTCATGCCTCAGAAATGACCCATGAAACTGATGCTACTGTCAGTGCCACGCCTGGATACATGTTGCAAATACACTCGAAAGCACCATCACTGGACACTTACTACTTTCCTCGCATTTTCTACTCCTCTACTGTTGTACAAATGGTCCCTACTCTCTCTACATCTTTACATCACAACCTTCATATCTGCAGTCTTGGGTGGAAGAGTTGGGTTGACAAGACTCAGTCTGATTAGCTGAATCATAGCTTCCAGAGGGTAAGGAGGGAGAATGCTTGGTCACTAGGGGCGTGGCAGGATGATGCCACCTACTGAGGGTCACACAACAGAGATCTCAAATTGGAAGAGGGTTTGGATGCTGAGCAGTCCAAGACAAACAAATGCTTATTATACAGACTCTGTCCTTTGGGTGGACAAGTTGTCTGTCAAGATACCCAGCTCAAAGCTTCCCAGGTAGCAATCCCAACAGGAAAAGAACATCTCTCTAACAGTTCCCTTGTGTTAAGCTTGCAAAACATTCTGACACTGTTTAGGTGCTCATCCCTGAACCAGTCACTGAGGTCCCCAGCGTGGAGGATTTTGACTGGCTCAGCCTGGACAAACAGTCCCACATCTGTGATGGGGAGTGGTTAGGCGGGTATTGCAACTGAAAACCATTCATAACCCAGGAAGTGGAGAGAGGATGCCTGCTTCAAGAAAGGTACACAGATAAGAGAGAAACATAATGCATATCTTAAGAAGCCTCGTGATTATCTGGTCCATAACTTGACTCTTATTTCTTTTTTTAAAATTCAGTTATTATACCTTATTTTCATTCTCCTGAATATCACCTATAACCTCAGCTGCTTTTTTTTTACTTTAAATTTATTTTAATTTTTTAGTTCCAAGATTCATTGCCCATTCCCCACATCCAGTGCTCCATGCAATACGTGCCCTCGGTACCCACCACCAGGCTCTCCCATCCCCCCCCTCCAAGTCCCTCAGTTTGTTTCTGTGTCCAAAGTCTCTCATGTTTCGTTTCTCTCCCTGAATTACCCTACTTCCCATTTACTTTCCTTCTCCTACTGTCTTCTATATTACCCCTTATACACCACAAGTAAGTGAAACCATGTGATACTTGACTTTTTCTACTTGACTAATTTCACTCAGCATAATCCCTTCCAATCCAGTCCATGTTGCTACAAAAGTTGGGTATTCATCCTTTCTGATGGAGGCGTAGTATTCCATTGTATATATGTACCACATCTTCTTTATCCATTCATAAGGGCACCTTGGCTCTCTGCACAGTTTGGCAATTGTGGCCATTGCTGCTATGAACATTGGGGTACATATGGCCCTTTTTTTCACTACATCTGTATCTTTGGGGTAAATGTCCAGTAGTGCAATTGCAGGGTCATAGGGTAGTTCTATTTTTAATTTTTTAAGGAATCTCCACACTATTTTCCAAAGCGGCTGCACCAACTTGCATTCCCACCAACAGTTTAAGAGGGTTCCCCTTTCTCCGCAGCCTCTCCAACACTTGTTGTTTCCTGTCTTGTTAATTTTGGCCATTCTGACTGGTGTAAGGTGGTATCTCAGTGTGGTTTGATTTGAATTTCCCTGATAGCTAGTGATGCTGAACATTTTTTCATGGGTCTGTTAGCCATTTGTGTATCTTCTATGGAGAAGTGCCTCTTCATGTCTCTTGCCCATTTTTTGATGTGTTCATCTTCTTTTTGGATGCTGAGTTTGAGTAGTTCTTTATAGATCTTGGATATCAGCCCTTTGTCTGTAGTGTCATTTGCAAATATCCTCTCCCCTTCTGTGGGTTGCCTCTTTGTTTTGTTGACTATTTCCTTTGTTCATCTGCTTTTATTAATGGATCTCAGATTTCATTAGGTAGCTCTTTAAAAGTGTAGATAAGACTGAACCATGATAGAACAACTAATATGGCATTAGCCTTCCTTTCATAAACAACTATAAAACTGTACAAAGTGCATAAGGCAACTGTTTTTTCAAGCATTGGGCAATAGACAACACAAGTCTGTGATCCTTGAGACCAGGAAAATTCACAAGGTGATCCTGACAATTGCCGTCCTCTCTCTCTCTACCTACGGACAACTTCAGAGTATGGAGATGTTGAACTGATTAGGATTTTTAGAATAAAAATAGAAAAAAGTAAAACAAAAAAACAAAAAAACCCAGTCTACTAGGTAGGGAGAAGCTACATAGAAATGAGACTCAAATGTTTGGGTGAGGATTCTTCATGAGACCTTGGCTAGGGACGGGGTTGTGCATGTTCTGGGGAAGAGCATGCTAGGTTTACCGAGAGTGGTTGTTATGAGAGTGAGAGAAAGGTTGTTAGAGATGAAGTGGGGAAATATTAGTATGCCAGCATAGCCAGAGAGTAGAGACCTCATTAACACTCCAGCTACCCATCTGAGACACAAAAAACACCATGCTTTAAGAGTAAAGACCATGATATAGCAAAGCCAACAATAGGCCCACCCTAACAAAACCTAAAAACAAGACTTAAGATTATGGAGTCTTAGAAAACACCAGCACTTTCCATATACCTGCCATAATAAAGCATAAAACAAATCTACATAGATTCAAGGTGATCAGCTAGCAATTAAATTTTCTCCTGGAAAAAAAATCTACACTCTTCAGAGGAAGATTATAGGAAATAAAAATTGAGGGGCACCTGGGTGACCCATCTGGTTAAGTGTCTGACTCTTGATTTCAGCTCATGTCATGTCATGATCTCAAGGTTGTGAGATAGAACCCCACATTGAGCTCCACACTAGGTATGGAGCCTGCTAAAGATTCTCTTCCGGGGATGCCTTGGTGTCTCAGTGGGTTAAGTGTCTGCCATCAGCTTGGGTCATGATCCCGGGGTCCTACGATTGACCCCTGCATCAAGCTCCCTCCCCAGCAGGGGGTCTGCCTTTTCCTCTCCTCCTCTCCCTGTCCCTTGCTTGTGCTCTCTTTCTCAAGTAAATAAATAAAATCCTAAAAAAAAAAAAAAAGATTCTCTTTTTCCCACTTTCTCTGTCTTCCCTGCCAAAAAAGGAAAAGAAAAATTGACTACAAATCCAAATATCTGATTTTCTGACAAAGATTTAATGCAGCAATCACAAATATTTTCAAAGATTTAAAGTTTTTTAATTTCAAAGATTTAAACCATTTTTAAGAACAAAAATTGTGGGGCACCTGGCTGGTTCAATTGGTTAAGCGACTGGTCATGATCCCGAAGACCCGGGATTGAGCCCCACATCGGGCTCTCTGCTCGGTGGGAAGCCTGCTTCTCCCTCTCTCACTCCCCCTGCTTGTGTTCCCTCTCTCAGCTGTGTTTCTCTCTGTCAAATAAATAAATAAAAATCTTAAAAAAAAAAGAACAAAAATTGTAAAACTAAAATGTACAACTCAAGTGAAAAGTTCACTGGAAAGGATTCATAGCTGAATAGAAATGACAGAAAAAATAATCAGTGAGCTTAGAGACGGATTAATAGAATCATCAAATGTTAAGAACGTTAAGTAAAAATAGTAAAGGAAAACTAAGTCTCAGCGATATGTAGGATATTGTAAAGCATTCTGACATAGGTGTGATTGAAATGCCAGAAAGAAAGGAAAGTGAAGAAGATACATAAAAGGATTTTATAAAAGTAATCGTACAAATTTTCCTAGATTTGATGATTAAGATTGACTTATAGACCCTAGAACCATTGTCAATTCCAAATAGGATATTGATTACTAAGCATATAAAGAAAACCGCATGGAAACACACCATAGTCAAACTACTGGGTATGATGTGTGAAAAGACAAATCTAATGCATAGGGTTGGAAAATAGACCAGTGCTTCGCTGGGTCTGGGACTGGAGGAAGAAGGTTGACTAGAAGGAATCACAAGAGAGCTTTTAGAAAGATGTTCTATGGGTTGATTATGAAAGTGGCTGACAGCGGTATGCATTTGTCAAAACTAATCATGTTGTATACTTAAAAAGTGTACATCTTATTGTGTGCAAATTATTTCTAAATAAAATTCACTTACAAAACTAGTGGTAATACTTAGTCAAGATAACACTAATTTATTTTCTGTCTTATTTTCAAGTCTTTAGTCTTTATATTTTTATTCATAGAAATCCAATTACAGTTCCTTCCTGCAAAAGAATAAACTGGACCACAAATGAAAAATTTAGGCACACAAATGACATGTTATTCGCATTTTTCCCCTTATTTAATAATAGACCTCAGCCTAATGAGGTCAAGTTCACTCACAAAATACACCCAACTACACATCTTCTCCTGTCACTCAGTATTTAATCTCGTAATAGAATGGCACTGTTTCTGCATCTACTCATTGGATATATTACTGTTACAATATGTTAAAATGCAAATTATATAAAATTCCACTTTTTAAATATCCATACATTATCAATGAATATGAAAGTGCTATAAAACCAACATGTTGTGTTTATAATTTGCCATTTTGTTTCTTGCTCAATTATTTAAAAAAATAAACTTCAGTATTTTGGAAGTAATGCAAAATTTCAGCTTATGTTTTAGAAGTGTTCTGAGAATTTTATCCAATAAAGACAGATTTTTAGGTAATTTATATGGGAGTAAAATGCTTTAAATCACTTAACAGATATGATGGTTTAGAATTAATCCTTCCCTTCCAAAGAAATGCATTAGCTGTAGACAAAGGCAAATTCTGGTTGAGGTTTTATGATATACAATTAATGATTAGCAAAACGTTAGAAAAAGGCAGAGGGGAGATAGTCTCAGTGCACAAAACAAAGGTAATGGGTCCCTGAGTGGCTGGGTAGGTAAAGCGTCTGCCTTCAGCTCAGGTCTCCATCCCAGGGTCCTGGGATGGAATCTGACATCAGGCTCCCTGCTCAGCAGAGAATTTGCTTCTCCCTCTGCCCTTCCCCCCACTTGTGTTCTTTCTCTCTCTCTGTCTTTCAAAAATAAATAAATAAAATCTTTTTTTTTTTAAGTGCTTTCAAGTTCAACAGCTTAAATGTAAAATAAAACAAACAAACAAAAACCCACAATGGTAGCAAGCAAACTTGTGAAGTTATTTTGGTCAGTTCCACTAAAAAAATTTTTTTTAAGGATGAGCCTATAGGAATGAAACAAGATGATATAAGCAAGGAAGAATAGTATATTTGATAAAGTATCTCTGCAGTAAAGAGCTTTTATATTAACAAATACCCAGCAGGAGAATGAAGATAAATTTCAACCATAATCTTATAGTAGACAAGATGTTCTTTTTCAGTCTAGAATTTGGTACTGGCTCACAGGCTTTAAAACCAGATTTCATTGCTTAATCTTTATTTGATTCCCTGAAGTCTCAGTCTCATGTCTGAAAAAGCAGCTTTGACAATGGTTCTTAGCTTCCAGGATTATTGTGAAAATTAAATGAGGTAATACAGGCAAATTGCCTCACATGGTACACCACACAGAGACACATCCCTCAACACCAGACCAAAAGAAAATGGCCAGTTTCTCTCTCATAGATTAAATCTTGGTAGGGGGTGTAGCAAAGGATTTTCTTTCTGGCCCCTACAAATGTGTAAAAGTCAAGCTATATGGAAAGAATATCTGTCATTGAGCTTGTCATGCTTCAAGTGGCCCCATTGTCCCAGAGGGAAGCCCATACCCTAGATTTTCTGGGATCCAACCATTTTATGCTCTAGAAGGAAGTTGGAAGCAAGATGACCTTCTTCTGAATGACAGAGAAGCTGTTGTTATGTGCCACGATGATGCTAGCAATGACAGCCATTTCCCTAACCAAGTTGACTACTGACCTGAAAATGAGATTAAAAATTATACTTTTTTTTTTCCTAGCCCTGAAAAGCCTAAAGAAAGGACTAAATAAGAAACAGGCTTGAGACCTGGATGATGTCCAGGTCAGTGAGTACAGAATACTCTTCTAATTGTTTTGTCACGTACAGATTTAATGCTCACAATATGCCAATGTTGGCACATTTTTATTTAGGACATGAAATAATAATTTAATCATGACAGGCAGTTCAAAATGGTGACTACTATATTTTTGTCTCCTTAAATGTGCCAATTTTCTTGTCCATTCTGGAACATTGCGGGGCTGGGGGGGGGTGGTTAGCTCAGAAGGATAGAGCAAAAGAAAGAGGATGGTGCAGCAGGGGAAGAAGTGAGTTACATCATCTTCTGCCCCACTGAAGGGACAGAGAACCTAAAGAATCTGACATCTCCGTGGTAGATTACATTGCTATGTCAACCACTATTGTCTTAAACACTACAAGATTTAAGAGTTTCTTTTGTTTTTAATTTTAGCCTTTCTCAAAATAATGATTATATGCAATAAAAATCAAATAATGAAGAATTCACAAGACTTGAATATTTCTCCAGCCACCTCTTGGTAGAGTTGCATCTCTTTTGCTTCTGTATTTCATTCTTTAGCTAGTTATTTCCACAGGTATAGTTAATATCATTATACCTCTATATTCTTATTATCATTTATAATCATGATCAATTAACCTATAGAAATGAAAAGTCACCTCATATTAACCTCTTCTTTCCCATCCTTTTTCCAATATTTAGTATTCATCTTACTTTTAGTTTTTCTATTAGATACTTTTTAACATGAAATAATATGATTAAATTAAATTAAACTAAATTTAAAAAATTATTTCCACTGATTTTCTACTGTGTCATTCCAATTTGGAAAATAGCCTTGTCCTTCCTCTGCATGTGTTCCCCACTCCATGTCCCCCACTCAGCTCTCCATTATTTTACATTATCAAGTACTCATTAATAATTTCATTTTGTCCTGAAGCTTCACTTGTTTACAGATTGACTCTGAAATTTTAAAATGAAGAAATAATGTTTACATTCACATTTGTACAACAACGTAACTATTGTCCACTGCTCGGCAAAGTAGTATATGAGGATAACTTTTCATTTTCTTTAGATTTTATGCAGCTGGGGGAGCCACTTTAAAGAGGCCCTTCCTAGCATCAAAGCCAAGTGGATTTCCCTTTTCCACTATGTCCTTTGTTTAAATAGACACCGCATTTTGGATTGCCACTTATTGAGCCACACTTTTCTTATAGTTTGTTTTTCTCAGTCTTTTTTGCCCTCTTTCATGTGTTGAGAGGCGGGCATTTCAGCCTTTTATTAATAGTCTCAATTACTGCCATTTGTAATCACTTATTTTATTCCATTGAGACTTCCCTCCCCGTCCCATCTGGCCTCTTGCTCCAGTTGGGACTAAAGTTCTAAATCTGCTGTAAATATGACCCTGAAAACTCCCCTCATGCTTTGACTTGGTTGGATTTTCTGTTTCTTGAATTCTGTGTCTTCCTTTTTCCTTTTCTGGAGTACATCCTCCAGGAACTAAGACAAGTTGTTGGCAAGTTACATTTTCTGAGTGCTCTTATGCTGTAATCTTCTCTCACTATTCATTGGCCAGAATTTGCGGATGAAGGTAATTTTCTTTAACATCTTCCAAGCACTGTATCTTTTGTGTTCTAGAATCCAGCCATACTCTCTAGAAGTCTGATGACAGTCTGATTCCCATCCACTCGCATGTGAACTGTTGTACCTCTCTTAAAACTTTGGAAGGATGTTCTCTTTTCAGTGTCAATGATTTTATGAGGACACATTCGGGCTTCATCCTGCTGAGGACTCTACCTAGTTTTCAGTTCTAGGAATTTGGAATATAATTTCCTTTCTCACCTCTCCTCCCTTTTTCTGAAGCTGTTATGAATAAAACAATGGCTTTCCTGGATTACTATTCAAAAGTCTCATTTTAAGATTTTAAATATTTTGTATTTTCTATCTCTTTGACCTAGTCTACATTTTGAGAGTTATTCTCAACTTGAATTTTCAATCCTAGATTGAATGTCTAACTTCAGTCC